>JAQIWN010001230.1:0-22216 GCA_034699025.1 Entomobrya cf. arborea Gr-Col-00668
TCCAATAAACTCTATGGCTTTCGGCGCGAATATTTTTTCTCCTTTGGCCGAACCTGTTATTCTTTATACCCCTTGGTAACAACCTTTACTGTACTAGAGTAAAAGGAATGTGCAATATAACTTACGTCATTTCACTGTGACCGTTATCATCTGATTAGCAATGAAAATTAATGGAAAGTCGATATTCCACGAGTTTTTACTTTGGGACCTCTTCAAAATGTATTGATAGAATTTTCAGCTTAATCGGGCATGAATGACACAAGTTCTTTTACACTAAACAAAGTAAGGAGACATTGCAGTGGAAAATATGTACATAGCATGTTGTGCTATGCGAAGAGTCGCTCAAATAATTATATTTGCAAAATCAAAAGACCGATAAAAAAATTAATTTGGCATACTCGATTGGAATCTGCGGGTAGATGAATCGGAAGTACACTAGAAAAATATAATAAACCCGCAATAAAATAAGAGTACTCGGAGGATTAAAGATAAAAGAGTACGTGTACAGCACAAAAAATCTGAAAAATTCACTCCTAGAATTAGTAAAATGTGTCTTTCATAAATGTATTCTAAAGAGATAAATGGAATTTAGGAATTTTAACGGGAGAAAATTTAATTGGTTACTTTCACTATCCGATAGATGTGAAAATATGTATGAACAGTAAACAATTTGAAATCCTTCCAAATACGCGAATAAAATAGTTTAGTGAAGAAAAGCAAAAGTTTTTCAAGGGATCCAAGAAAGTTCGTGACTCAAATACTTTTGACAAATTGCTTATCTACAAAATAACACTTTATATTGGTTTATTCAAACAATTTTAAAATCATTGTCTATGTTTTTGTTGAAAATTATGCCAGACTCAAAAATAGCGCAAACATTCGATAAATTACTCGAGTATCGGGAAAAAAGAACTACATATAGAGTTACTAGAATTGAGGACTAACTAGAAAATGATATTAGAAAAACTTCTATTTGTACATCCAATGCTAATATAGAAAGTTATTTTATTTATTTAGCTCTAACCAATTTATTCAATTCGACTAAGCAAACAAAGCATAACTAAAATTATAGGAGGAACATTCATACATATATATTCATTCCCATTTTAAACCGGTGCAATTACCAAAATATATCATTGTACTCTTTTTGAGAAAAATTGATCACAAGTATGCCAAATTTCAATACAAAAGAGGTTTCTTGTTTTCTACTTGAAGTTGAAAGTGGTTGAGTTCCTCAACTTTCTACTTGGAAAAATGCAGTGGTTAAGTGAAGTAGCTTAAATATGAAAATGTACATTTGTATGAAAATTTATCCTTGTTGTAGTCAATAAAGGATTTATGTTTGATGAATATTTTATACGTAAAAATGATCCAATAACTTGTCAAGTAGTAACATCTACTAAATCAAATTGTGTTACTGTTAATACATACTTTTTGACAAGTGGCACATAAAACTTTTATCCAACTCGACATTCAAGAAGCTTTGTTACTTTATGTCAGTATTTGGTTGAATTTTTTATTAGAATGAATGTGGTGAGACTTTGGAGACAAGCTGTTTGCTAGTTTTTTGATGATCGGTGGAATCAAAAGATTTAGAATGTTTGCGATAGAGTTTACCAAGAATATTTATTAGCGATTGGTTACGATTAATATAAGAAGATGTCAACCAAAACTTTACATAAACTAGTTCTATTACAGCCAGATAGTTTTATAAAAATGTCGCACAATTCCCCGTTATCTTATTTTAAATACCAAGCTAACCAGAAAAAATAAGTAAAAATGCATTTCTTTGCCTTATTTTGGAAAAGTAGTATATACTTTCCTTCTCAAAGTCTTGCATGAAACTTTTTTTGTCAAAGAAAATTGTGACATTTGTAACAAGCACGCAACTAGTTATTTGACTTTCTTATCACAAATAAACACAAACAACCATATAGTGGGCTAGTAAACTTAAGATGATTTTTTTTAGAAAAGTCGTGTTGGAATAGTTGGCTCATTTTTCTTGGCGAAAGTTTTCTATATGTATTATTTGCTATGTTCGTATACACATGAAAGGAAAATGGGGGCAATGGAAAGAGTTTTTAGTAAATCGACAAAGTTACAATGCGTAGCCTCTGACTGGCAGAATGAAAAGAACAATAGTAGTGGGAAACTTTTTTTATTTGTAAGATGTTTTAGAAATATTTTGTAATAATTAGATTACATCGGGTTAGCCATAAAAGGCAAATATTGAAGTTCATAATTTAGAAGGATTATAGTATGCATATATTTTCTATTTGTACTTTTACAAGGTAGTAATAAGTTAAATTATTATAAGAATATACATCTTATCTGCATAAAGAGAAAGTTTATTTTCTCTTTTTCTTTGTGTTATTCGACAAGTTTGAAAAATCTCACGACAAACAAGTACATAAATCATTTCATCTTCGGTAAACAGGAAAAGTTTTATAATGTGACCAATTTCTTTGTTCATTTTCAGTCACTTTCCAGCACTCGTCGTATGAGAGCATTTTGTGAAGAGGTAAGATTTTCTGATTAAATATTAAATAGAAGAATGTCCTAGTTTATCTATTTACTTTTAATGTCAATCTCAACAAAACCATCACCTACACTTTTACAACATACAGCCACCCAGTAGTAATACTTATTTTATGTTTTATTTTGTGCAGTAAAAATGGCAAAAAAGAGAAGCAGCGAGAGCTCTATGAAATCCTAAAGCAATCCAATTTATCTCTGTATACATGTAGTTTAGGATTTTGTGAAGCTAATCCTATTTTCTCTGATTAAAACTTTTTTTTTCTAACATCCTCTCGTTGAATGCAATGTTGTATGCAGGCAAAGGAAGCTGGGATTCGTACACTGGTTGCTCTTGATGATCAAGGGGAGCAGCTGGATCACATTGAGCAGGGAATGATTCAGATCAATGAAGACATGAGAGAAGCAGAGAAAAATCTACAAGGCATGGAAAAATGTTGCGGACTCTGCTCGTTACCTTGTGGGAAGTAAGTATAATATACCTACCCGCATCAGCACATTTTCAGGCAAAAGTTGTTCATGTTCATAAAATACACAAGAAACCCGGGCTTTCTATATAAAGCCATATAAGAAAATGCTCTGCAAAAATATGATCTGATTTGGTAGTAGTCTCCTGCTGTTATGTTGTTGCTTTCACTTTTACTTGACTATTATCATCCTTGAGTTTTGTGTAGCACATGCACATGGTTTCCTATAATTTTCTCTTTAACGCGCGCCCTTCTTTATTTCTTGACGTCTTTCACTTTTCTCACCATTATTTTACGGGAAAAATAGCAAGCGATTTATCAAGAAGTGACAAGTAGTGGTGTATGGTGGTGTGTATCAAGGGCGAATTTTGACACTGTAGGTTAATTTCCTTCACAGGTTTTCGCTACACTGATATAATACTCATTTGAAATTTATTTGAGTCATTCAGACAAAATACACGAGAAAAGTGAAGAGTACATTCTTTTCCTAGAACATTTTGAATCATCAATGAATGAAGCATGTAATGTATCGTAATGTAATTAGCCAAAAACCTCTCTTTCCAACTTCTCCCTGCCACATTTTCTTTTGTAATGAATTAGAAGCATCAATTAATTTACGTTCGTTGCTCTCACCGCTCGCTCATCGCCCAAACTGATTCTGCTTAACAATTACCTACGAATATGCTATCTAATAATCAATATAATTTCTATTGAAGTAGATCGAATGAGTTCAAGGAGGATGCCGGAACTTGGAAGGGGAACGATGATGGAAAAGTGGGAAATGGAGAGCCACAGAGGAACATCGATATGAATGGAGTGCCGGCATATGGTGGTTACATTGCCAAGTAAGCTTTTACACTGAATAACAAAACAAGCACATCAAAAAGTAAAATTATATTATATAACATTTGTACTAAAGTATATGCTTATTATATTTGTGCTAATCCATATATATTATGCATCTACACACGTTTAAGTACATATTATGATTGGATAGTGGTATACAAACAACAAATGACTGTGACACTTGAATGAAGTCATTTGCTGTTTTCTAAAGAGTTGAGGAAAATCTTTTATTCAGGTTGACATTTTGAGTTGAGAGAGACTAAGGGTTCTTTACTTATGATATGATGAGCATATGGCCCGCCGTAAGCCACTCAGCTGAAAGTAATAGTATACCAGCAGCAGTTAAAGAAGACAATGGGAAAAACAAACCTATTACAGGCTTTTATTGCATTTTCGCATAATTCGCAAGTTAATGGGGTCGTTTCACCATTTCATTTTCTATTCTAGGCTTTACGTTATCTATTTTCATTTTTTGATGTGTCATGTTATGATCCGTTTTTTTTAAGGTTAGTCAGAGGTACAATCATTTCCCATTGAACATATCCGTATTCCGCATCCGATTGGGCTTACGAAAATTGTAGAAATGAGTGACATTTTGAGTGACAATAAAGATAACTTGCTTGAAATATTTGAGAAATAAATTGCTAGTTATTGCTTTTGCAAATTGCAATTGCAATAAATTGCAATTGCTGAATAGAAAGAGCCTGCATGGAACCTCAGAGTCACATGAATCGATATAATATAAACGGAATAACATAAAATCATGACGATTCTGTCTGTATTATATATAAAGTTTATTTTATGCACATAATATGTCTTCTCATAATGTTTTAATTTCATAATTTCTAACTCATGTCGTATGTCTCAGGGATTTAAATTTAGATACATAGTACGATAACGTTGGCCGTTGTCCTTGAAAAGTAGGCGCAATGACAAACAATATTGCTACTGGTACAACTAAATGCAATTGCTGTCTGCTGGTATCTTCTACACTTGCTATAAAAGTTTTGTACTATGAACTTTATAGAAAATGAAGGACTTCATGAAAAAAGAAACGGAGAAAGCCGAATGATTACAGTGGGAACAATAAACACTTTAATGCCCCAGAAGCAACAAAATACTTTGTGTTTCTTTTTACCATTATCAAATGTCCGTCTGTCATGTTAAAAAAATAAGAAAAGGAAATTGTCATTGTTAAGCTTCCGAATTAGCACTGGAAGCAAAGTAATTGTGTTGTGATCCAAAAATAGTCAGTCTGAGAAAGAAGAAATAAGAAGTCAATGGTCAAAACAACTTGTACAATTTTTTCGTAGAAAGCTTGCTCGTTCTATATCCAATATCCAATTTATATATGAAAAGTAAAAGTCCTTTTACATAAAGTATATGTACATATTTTATCAATAGCCGATTTAACTAAAGAAAGTTTTTCCTTGTATAATCTTATTAATAGCATATACGTAACGTAACAAACTACAACTATGAGATTTGATTCTGTTGCTGCAGGAAAATGAAATATTAAGTACACCTGTTGTAGTCGAAATTTTCCCGAGCTTTTTTATATTTCCTTTGTAACTTAAAAATCCAAAGCTGGGGAATAAAGTTGGCACTACACTTCCGGGTTCTGGGAAAAGCTGTCTTTAATGAGTCACCTTCGCCTTAATGACTTTCTCTTGTTCGCGATGGGAGAAAAAAACTTCATTTTATGCTACTAGTTGCTTACTTGACTTGTATGTATGTTTTCTTTTAAGGATCACAAACGATGCTCGCGAAGATGAGATGGAGAATAACATGGAAGAGGTATCAATCATGGTGGGCAACCTGAGAAATATGGCGATCGACATGGGTTCAGAGATCTCCAATCAAAATACACAAGTCGATCGGATTAATCTGATGGTAAGCGTGAATACAAATTTAAGATGTACATATTTTAGCTATAGGATTAACCTTTGCAGATTACCGAGTTATTTTTATATTCATCATTAAAACTTGTGTGTAGGCTGCCTCCAACGAAGTCCGAATATCAATGGCAAATGAGCGAGCTAATAAACTGCTGAAGTAAACGGAACTGGAAAAATGAAAAGAGGGAGAGATTCTAAAATTATACTACTTAATTATATTTGTTACGTCTGTATACTAAAAACTTGCGATAGAGTATAGAAAGCTGCATATTATATGAGAAATATGCTACTTAATTAATAAGGCAAAAATGCCATCCTAATTATTACTCAACAAATTGGTAATGAGAAATCTCTGAAACTGAAAATAAATCTCGAAGGTTGGCAATATTATCTTTACGGAGGATATTTATGAAAAAGAATATTGTACTATAGATTTACTAATAATTTATATTTACGACTATATAATAAGAACCAGTAATTTTAACATGTACATTCCTACCTATATTAAGAATTTTTCGAATCTACTTGAAATTAGAATTACCTATCGTCGGACTTTTAAAATCTGATGATATTTCTCATTATGCGTGTCTAAAAAACGAGTTTCTTTATAAGAGCACTTATATTTATGGGCATTTTCATCTTGACTTAATTGATCACAAAATCACGCCATAATGAATTTCAAATTCAAACATTTTTAATTCACATTATCATTATACTGGCTGGAAATTTCTGTTTGCACTTCATACTTTCTATTTTGTACGTTCGAATTCAAACCTCTTCCTTCCTGACCAGAAGCAATCGTTTTCAACACATTTTGTCAGATTTTAACAACATTTTTCAGCAGAATAGAGCTTTTAGTGTGCTATATTAACGTACCCATGTTGGAGGGGCTCAAATCTGGATTACTATTAGAACAAAAAATATTATTGAACCTGTGAACTGTCGCTGAGATTCACTATAATATCCAAATTAAAAAATGTAATAACTAGCTAGCTGTATTTGTGAAACCTGAAATGCAATGGCTTAGCTTAGGCGGACTAGAAAAAATGCGATTTATAAAATACCACAAAAATTAATGTTAATTCATTAATTAGTCTTATGTGCTAATTTCCGAGTTCGCATTGTTATTAAAGTAAACCAGATTTTAAGTTGAAGATTGATTATTGATGTATGCATTTTCTCTCAGATTTCACACATTTATTTGTTCATTTAAGATTCTGCATTACAATGTGTTGATTAGAATATTCACAAAACATAAGTTAGCTTTGAAATGAAAATTCTGGTCAGGGAAATAAGTGCTTGATATGTAGTTTTTGGCCTTTCTCTATATAAATCTGTATAAAAACCGTGCAATGAAACGAGATAGCTTGCGCATTAATTTATTTTGTCAATTGTAACATCTTTCGACACTTGCTACACATTTCAAGAAAGGTTAATCATTAGCTGTCAATAATATTCCATATGCGTATACATTCTGTTAAGTATGTACCATAAGACATGCTGCTTTAACAATGAAATCTATATTGTTGCTTAATATTTGCCAATTTTTGCTCAAATTAGTATGGGTTGCCTTTTAACTTTCACTCAATTGTTTACTACCATACTTAAAATCGATTGATATATTTATTAGAATGCATTCATTGCATCAATGGAATTAAAAAGGAATTCAATTCTTATAAAATATTAACTGTTGTTATCAATGAGATGAATAATTATGCAAAAATACGTGAACAAAAATTTAAGTCCTGCTTGAATGATTACAGACGGATATTTTTAGTACACCAATATTTGTGATTATAAAATACTTTTCATCTTAATAAAAATGGCTCAGACAGGCTGTGGAATATGACATGACGTACTGTGATGCCCACGCACAGAAATGAAAAGGAGAAAGCTAATGTAGACAGAATCTTGTGCAGGAAGCTATAAGCTAAGTATACATTCTACCAGCCCAGTCTAATAATGAGCTCAGCTTTCATCGACTTATTTGTACCTTAGCCATAGACTTTATACAGTCAACATTTTAAAATGTCGTTTATTAATCATTATGTCTGGAAACTAAAGTTCTATTGAAGTATTTCATATTTAAGGGTTTCAATAAGCAGGTAAGAAATGTTTAGCTTCTTCTGCTACTTTACAATCTATGCATTTTAATCTATACATCTGTCTCCAGAGACAAAAAAATAGAAAGTTAGTTTTCCTTTAACAATCTTAAGCTTCTTATACATTTCATACTTTACAAATTTACTATACTGCTTTCTCAAATCTTCCAAGTGCTTAATGTATGCATGAACTCTTTGAATATCAATCGTATTGCTTAAAAATTTTACAATCCTTTGTCATTACATGATACCAAAATTTCCATATTTTATAAATACTTCAAATTGTAAATTTTAACGGTTATCAACATAAAATTCTTTTTTAAATCTTATATAACTATTCTGATAAAATGCTAACAAAATAATCCTATCAATTAATTGTGTATCCAAACTAAACCGAAATTAAACTGACTACATACCATGTTCAACTGAGTACATTCCTGTGCTTCTTTCAAATAGAAAGACTTTTTAAAAGAATTTTTTGTCACTTCATTGGCTGCTTCGAATTCGAAGAAAAATATAAATATACAGTGTACTAAAGTCCAAACAAAAAATCAATTCGCTATTTTCTTATTAGTTTAAACCGAAACTAGTAAATCATGTAAATTCTACAAAAAAACCCTGACATATCTGCTATTGCTGCTAAAACAATCATGAAATATCTGTGAAATCCTATGTGAAATATGTACTTTAACTGTAAATGCTATTCCTAAACAAAACAAAATAACCTTTGACCTTTATATCAAAGCTAAATTTTTATTTAATGTAAAAAAAATAAAAACGATATTAAAATCGTGTATAACCAAATTTGTACCTTTTAAAGTGAAATGTAAACCAAATCCAATCCCAGTGCAAAAGTATTTTTAGGGCTTTCGTGTATCCGTATTACTATATGTGTATGAATATATCTCATGTTAAAAGAAAGTATATTTCATGTACGCCAAATCTAAATGTACTACAAACAAACGAGCTGTTGTAGAGATATGAGTGAATTTTTGATGTACAAAAAAATGAAAACGAAGACTTGGGTGTAGTATGCAGAAATGTGGTTGCATTGCAAATCGCCAAAATAACGCTGATATCATCATATTCTACAAAATATCCGAATCTTTATGAAGTTCTTCAATCGCTTTTTATAACGCGTGAATTAATCGTATCAATTTATCAATTTGTAATTTGGTATTCTACTTATCTATATATTACAAAAGTATTCCGCTGAGCTGTGTAAACTAATACCGACCGAACATGTATATTTTTTAAATGTTCATTCATGTATGTAACCAGCATGTAGAACGTAGACTTAGACGTAGGAAAACTTGAGTGTATCGGTCTTACTAACATAACGGTGCTAGATAAAAAAAAGTAAATTAATTTGTTTCGGTATATTGTATAAATAAAACAATTATTTTCATTTCTGATCAGCACACAAGATGTTTTGGTAATATGTTATGTTCTTTTCGCCACCACACCTATTTATAAGTTAATGGATAAAACATGAACTATAATTTCATTAGGCAGCACCGAATAATGTACTACTATGAAAAAAAGTAGAAAAGGGGCAAATAGATTCCTATTAATAATAATAAAAAAGAAGCTATCGCTCTACATCTCTTGCTGCTGAGAAGATGGTAGCGGTGTGATTGTGATGTTAATATTTTATCGGTGAATGTACGTTGTTTCTCATATTATCCTCGAAGTAAAATTTGTTAAGATTTCAAAGCAATGACTCTAGCTACTAAATTTTATTCTATGTACTGTAAATTAATTATGTACTATTCTACCTATTAATTATCAATGCAGTGGTGTAAACATTCATTAATGTGTGTTTAATAAATAAAGTGTTCGTTTAACTTTAAAAAAAAAAGTTTTATGTTTGTGGAAATAAAAATATGATTCTTAATATGCTTTTTCTTTTTTCACTCAACTAACAAATAAAGTCATAAATGGAACCTTTGTTAATTTTTTTATTTAAAAACTGTATAAGCTTTATTGCAGTCAAAAGTACATTTCATCTGTAAGTTCTCCACATGAATCACTGGTAAAACCTACACTAAGTATTCAACTATTAACTAGTTTGTCTCATACATTCATATTTATGGTAATGGTAGCTGTTGCACAAGTACATTTCGTTCGTCACAAAAAAGTTTGTCGTTATTGTTGTTGTATTGCGTTGTGAATAGTCGGAACTATTTTCTTCCAGAGAAAATAAGAGAATAGATAAACCAATGCAGTTAAAGTAATTAAGTCTGTCGAGAATGAATACGTTTTTATGTTACGTTTGCATGTACAAAATTAATCGTTCTGTCTATAAAGTACATCACACAAAATTAGCCTTTAAAGCATACTTTTTTAAAAACTTACTCTAGATTACAACAAAAAACATTTAACAAATTAACAACTGGTTTTCAACGACAAAATTGTAACATAACAAAAGCAGAAGCTTTAATTGTATTTACAGGTTCACAGGTACACGTACCACAATTTTTAACCGTGATGATGAGTATCACCAGGTAAAAGGCTAATTACAATAAATTACCTTTAACTAAACACATTGGTTAATGAGTTGATAGAACTTACGGCTAAATAAAAAACTAACAATTACAATAATGAAATCATAGAATTACCCCAAAATGTTTTACAACTTGAAAGATCAATGGTTCATCACAAACGTGATCATTGTATTTTTTTATTTACTGCCAATTTATTGACAGAGCTAATACATGTAAAAAGCCCTTTATACCATTTTATTTATAACGTAGAGAAAATGGCAAAACAATTTAGTTTTTTGTTACTAATTAGTCTGATTACAAATTAAAAACAAAGAAAGAATTAATTTTGTTAAATGAAAAAACGTGTTTAAAAAAGCGTCCCTCTTTGACCCGTAACAAATGAAAGGAAAGGTGTGATTGTGAGTATAAAATACATTTACCCCGAGAGTTAGAAATTACTCAAAAAATTACAACTGGTCGAATCAAAAAAATCTTAAAAGGGAGATGATGACCAGCACCTATCAACTTCAATAACACTCCTTTCTTGTAAATTAACTCATCATAACTATGAATAAATTAATAAATAAATTAGAACACTAGAGCAAAATTATAAATTAATCTTAAAGCTATTACTGAAATGAAATCGCTAGATTTGGCAATTTCGAAGACTCAAACATTTTACGGTTTAAGGTAATGTTCTAAGAATTCTAAATTAATAGTAAACTTTAAATACCCCAAAATATCATTGCATGTCAGTTCCTTATTCCTTTTTTCACGAGTTCTTATAAACCTCTATAAAATAACTTAAAATAAATATTACACGTACGTACGATGAAGTACTAATTGAACATGATCTATTCCGTAGTAATGTCAGTTAAATTTAAAATTCGTTTTCTTTTCAAGTTTTTTTTTCAATTTTGTCGTCTGTATATTAAAGTTTTGTTTTTTTTCAAAATACATCCATACCCCTAAAAAACACAGGTAACTGGTTACACAGTTGCAGCATCATTTCTTGTGAATGCTTTTGTTTTTCATATGTAATTACAAAAATTCTTTTTTTAGAGGAGCCTCTGTACAAAAAACAATTACTGCTATGTATCATTTAACAAATCGTAATTAATACATTACTGGAATAATAAATATTAAGCTAAAGAATTAATGAAATCATTGCATTATGTGTTTATGGTGTCCCATGGATGAGCCCCTCCATGGTCGGCTTTTGGCCATGAAGCACACGGCAGACGCAACATACAAAAGTAAAAGCATTGCACATACTACTGACAGAACCAAGACAGAATTCCTGGTTGGGCAACTAACTGATGGGCCATATTCTTCTGAATATGTGGGACGGTGGTGGGGTCCAAAACCTCCGGGATTGTTGAACTGGTTATTGTTATTGAAATCACCGCCATATGGAGATCTTCCGTAGCCACCACTGCCATATTTAGAGTCGGCTCCGTATCCACCTCCGATAGAGTTTTCCATGGGGTCATTGTTGGGCATACTGTATTTTGGCATGTTGGTTGGGAGCTCTTCATTGAAGTCCAAAACAAGAATTTCTTGGCTCAAAGTAAGATCAGCGTTGGTTGCATTGACAAGGGACTTAGCTTCCTCGTCACTGACAGCACGACGCTTCCTTCTTCCGTATGATGGGAATACTTCGCGATTATGCGTACATTCGGCCTGATTATAAAATGACAAATAATTATAAAATTGAAATTTTGTTAAATTATGGTTTACGTTATGAAAAACATTATGAATGTGGAACTTACAGCAGGGCATGGTCCAAGACAGTATTTTACGTTACATTGGAAGATTACTCCATAAGATTCAGTAAATCGGAAAGCTTCATACTCGGCGAACAATGAATACTGGTTGGTTTGCTCAAATTTAGGGAAAATGCTTGGCTCAACGGGACATCTATAAAAAAAATAGTAATCTTATTATAGTCATTGGGTAAATCGAGAAATCATTATCTCAGGAAGCACTTGTCTCAAAATTGACAATAGGTTTCTAAGAATTTTTTTTTATCATACCCTTCGTCATCAATGATGTTAAATGTGGATCGTGAGTCCTTGGCCATTGCAATACAGCTTCGGGCGAATATACCATAGGGAGCTGTGTGTATTGAATAGACAATAGAATATATTATCATCATGAATACAAGACATTTTGTATGAATATTCAGAGCGTATTTGAAAGAAAGAGATGACTGAAATGAGATGAGAACCCATCCCGTCAAGCACTAATCGACAATCAACACAATGCTTGTAGTATTCATGCACATGAATCTTTTATCGATACGTAGAAAAATAAAAATTCAGCGTTTTCTAATGAATGGACCAATTAATCCAGATTTCCGACCAGTGTGTCAAGTCGTGACAAAAAATAAAAAACCGTGAAGCTCGTAAACTTTGACAATACGAAAAAAATGATAATCTGAATACAGAACGCATTGAAATATCCATTTGTCTGCTCGTACTATCAGTTTTTGCATAAAAAGCATTCAGTCTGATCAATGTATTAACATTTTTAACGTGACACCCTAGTCGGGATCTGGGTTATAGCTTGACTAAATGTGTTGTATAAAAATAGTCGGTAGGACAAAAGGAAACAAAGCAAATATTTATGAGAGCGTGATATAAGAGCCACGAACTGTTATTGGGAATTTCGATCCTGAAAGTAAGACGGTCTCCAATGCGGACAGTTTCGACTTCCTTGGAGAAAGCGTCCAGAATTCTGATTTTTGGTGGAGGTGCCTCGGGGGCGGAAGTGATAGAAATGGTGTCAGGATCACGAATGGGCATCATTCCGAATGTGATGTTTCTTGAGCTAATGTCGTAAGTACATTTAACCTTGTAAATTTTGTCAGCCTTGGTCATGACCACTGAATGATGCTGAAGAACAACAGTGTTGGTGTATACACCTCCCTATAAATTGTGGTAAGTAAAGGGGGAAAAAGAATAACGTTTAGTACATGATTTTGAAAATGCGAAGATTGGTGAATAATTTTGCATTCTACAGTGAAGTAACTACTATAGGTTCTCTACTTTATTTGGAGTGATGGGAATTACCACAGACTGCGTGTTACAATCTTGACCGGAAAGACTTAGATCAAGACGGAATACATCAGAGTCGATAACGTCAACGTTGCAAGTTTCAGATCGTCCCATGGCGTAGATTCTTCCATTGAAAGCCTTGTTGGTTCTCACTTGAACAGCAATACGGGTATCCTTACATTGTACTTGAACTGAAATGTGACACAATTTGAAACGTGTTTGAAATTTGACACAGTCTCGCCTCTTTTCTCATCATATATATAGAAGGTTATATTGAGAAATACGCTGTTTTCTTAAAAATCATCGCTGAAAATAATAATATGATCAAAGCAATTCAGCTTTAGGGGCCATTCATCCTCCTTACCATCGTAGCAAGTGCCGGTATGATCGCAGTCTGCTTCTCCGTCCATTGGTGGTTTGAATGTTCCAGGATTGAGTTCTTCAAACATTTCTTGAGGTGTGGATGGTGGTGGGCGGGTGATGTCCTGATCTTGTTTGGTGTGATCATCGCACATGCCTTCTTGGTATTGTCCTAATGGGCTACCGTTATCAAGAAGTGGTCGCTCAGTGTTCAAATAAGTTGCAGGTCCGTCAGGGAGTGTGTGATGGTCAAGATGGTACAGTTGGCAGTTGTACATGGACGAGGTGGTACCAGAAGCCTGGGGCTTGAAGAGGAAGGAACGGCACAAGAACTCATCTTCAGATTCACAAGCTCGTTTGCAAGCAGCTAAACCAGAGGTTTGCATCTCTTTATCGACATAATAGTGGAGTCCAACGTAGTGGGCGATTCTGTCTTGCGGTACTCCAATTTGTGGTTCAGCAAAGGTACGCTTGGATTTACAGGTCTGATTTCCTTGCAGGCACAAGTTTTCAAAGTAGTCGACCCCTGTGGCGTCAATAAATTCGGTGTTTGCTACAGTTCTTCTGTCTTCTTGACTCAGATGACATTGCAGGGTGACATAGTTGTATTCAGCGGATCGGCAGGTGAATCGTCTCTGTAAATTCATAAAAAAAATCATGAATTTAGACTTGGAAGTACATTCAATATACCATCTAATTTTATTACTGGATGAACTTATTTTGATCTGTATACAATTTCAACCGTAAAAAATACCTAATGCTGTGATCAATGTACCCACACATGAATCTTATGACGATTGCGGGTACATTAAATATTTACTTATTTGTTCGCCTGTCAGTACTGACTTTTTATTATTATAGAAGCTTAATTTACGATCAAGGGATTAAGATTTTTTTGAAATATTCCTCTGCTTCAGGTCAGTTGTATGCAGCCACCTACAAACGCGTCGAAGTGAGCACACAATATTTAAATAGACAGTTTAATTTTCCTGACATACATTCTGATTCATACACTACTACAATAAAAACCATTTCTTTCCGAAAATCATATTACCCACAGTGCAGTGCACTCTCAGTAAATTCATCAAGATGACATGTCTGTTCTGTTACAGGATATTTTTCGCTATTGCCTCCAAGGCATATGAAATATCCATACGCAAGATATTAATTCTAGCTTTGTACTCCTATATCCCATAAATTACACCTTCAACTTACGGAACATGGCAGATGCAAGCATAAAAAATCATGTTTACACGTGGTAGCGTTGAAGACCCATTTAATGCAACAACTTCCTTACAAAAAAACTGCATAACAAACAGTTTCTTCAGAGAACCAGCAAATTGCACCTTTCAGATTTACGCATTAATGCGTAGTTGAAAGAAATGCATTCACGAACCAAATGCCTTTTGGCCAGTCAGTCATACGCACTCATGACCATGTTCATGATCAGTCATTATCACAAAATACTGAAAGAAACCTAATTATCACACAGGTAATTTATTCTACCCTTCCCATACGCTATATAGACATTAGTGGAGTGTGTACTGGTCTGCTGCCAAACCATTTAATCCTGTTTACTCGATCTCACATGACGAATTAAAAAATCGAGAATTCAGTTAACATTTTTTGAAAGCAGAGTATCCTGAGTATCAACATTAAGCATGCTGATTCGTCCCACTGTGGTAAAAGCTATGATTTATCGTTTCGCCTACGGCCCACAGGAAATATTTAACATACATTTTTTTTGCTAAATATTCCTCCCTAATGATTAGAACAGTTGTGTTTGAGTTCTGTTACATCAATTGCATTTAATCTTTTTTAACAATACGAAATCCTACTTGTGTATCCTGCGATAAGAACGAAAAAAAAATGATTTAAGAGTTTAATTGTGTTGTACATCTGCTCTCTTAAAGATGAGTCGTAGTCGTGGTGGTGGTGTAATAAGATTTTTCCGGTTGATGGGAGAAGAAGTGTTTTCAATTTATTGTATACCTACTTGCTTGCTGTGTATTACATGAATTTTTGTTTACATGCACACTTACGTATTTTACGGTTGATAACGAATTAAATGTCGAGACTTTTATTAGAAATGTGATTTACAAGCTCGTACGTTTTTCTGGTATATGCAGACAGGTAGCATCAAGTTAGGTTCTTGCTTACTTGCAAATTTTTCTTCTTTGTCTGTGCAAGCCAAGCCAACAATGAAAAACCAAACCACGAGACAGAAATACTACACTACCGAAAAAAGGAGTTGAACTGTCTGTCAGCAAAGTATAATAGAAAGAGTTACATCAACTGTAGTAGTTTTGAATTTAATTTTATAGATTAAAGGTAGGCATGTGTGAGCACACATATTATTATGTGTGTACATGCTCTACTATACATGGTAAAAACACGAAAAAGCAAAATTTAAAACATAAGAGAAAAAAAAAGAATTCTCGCACCACTGGAGCCGTTACTTGTTCTACCTACTTATGAAAACAGAAAACTATAAAAGTGTTCAATCCTATAAGCAATTTTAGATGAAAATACTTAGAAAGCCCTTTCCCACATCATGACCATTTTTTTTTCTTCATCATTTTCCCCGTGTCGCCACAAATGCGACAGATTTCATATCTAAACCACAGGGCTTTATAATTTTTCCCCTGTACTATCGTCATGTTTTATGATTGTTGTGTGTGCAGCGCAACAAAAAATTCAACTTACTATCAAAACAATTTTTTATAGAAGCAGTGTTTTGATATTTCAGCAGGTACAAGAAAATATTTGCTGTATCGCTGCTTTTTCATGTGGCTTTGATGATTAATGATAAGGATCTTAGTGAAGAATCCGAATGCAGTTTTTAATGCAACTGCATAAATTGAACTGGACAGGAGTCAAAAGCCATCCACAGGCAAAAAAATGTCTGACGGTTGGGATCTCATATTGAGCAGAATTACTTGGCCTAAAGGTAGACCTGTTACAGAGGTGATGACGCTATTTCACATCCCTAATCACTGATATGCTGCTTGTGAAAACGAGTTAAATGCAATATGACATCGGCGAAAACTTTGACATGTGCATGTGATTTTGATAGTTATCTAATCAGACTTTTAGGTAAATTTTATGACGACCATGCCATCATCTTCATATTAGTTTGACATGGGGATTCATGGTATAGAATTGTGTCTACTAACTACTACCACCTCTGGCAGGTGAGAAGGATGTTAAATTAGAGGGTCAATCTAATAAAGTGCATTTTTTGCATTAAATTTGGCCGAACCCCGTTCCAAAAAAATGAGTAGGCAGTAGCAGAAAAAGCAAACTTCGAGACAAAAATCAAAACACAAGTAAAACTATTCATAATGGATCATCGTCAGCAAGTGGCAATCCCCATTCCCCATGTTTTACTGCTAACTATTTATTTATGCGACAGCTTGTGTATCGAATAAAATCGATCCGACGACGCCAGAAAGTACAATAACGGGCAACTGTAATTTTGCCTACTGAAATCAATTCTTTGCTGACCCGAGTAAGAAAAGTAAGGTGTGTTTTGTTGATTCGGATTTTGGACATGATATCATCCTTTGATATAAATTTTCTATTGATATATATCTTGCTGCGCAAGTAGCCGTAGGTAATAAATTAACATCTGTGTGAAGTTGCTGTCTGTGTAAAATCCACTACTCACCTTAATTTGTCATCTCTTACTCACAAAAATGCAAACAACTTTTGACTTTGAAATCTTAATCAACTGCATTTTGTCAACAGAGAAAACCCAAACAAAGTAACACGAACCAAATAACGCTCCATTTCGGACTTCAAGCCTCATTATTTAGAAAATGTGAATTTCATGTAGGTATTTCACCTCATGCGCCTACATGCAATAGGTTAGTATTTGCCTTGGTACATGAAACACGGTACTTCGATTGGGATTTTTAAGTATGTAAAAAATTGCGAAACATCTTAAGTTCTAAAAATGCATCATGCAAAAAATAATGTACTACCTGTAAACAATGAAACTGCATTAGTGGCTTTTGCTAAAAGGGTAATTTTAAAACAATGCCCAATACCATTATCATTTCACACGGGTAAAAAGAGCAATATATTTTTAAAATTCATTAACCATAAAACATTTTTTGCCCTATTTTATTTTTCAAGTTCAATTTATACAGGATTTTAAAAATGTATTTTAGGGTTATTGTTTCAAACGTGGTGGTATCATTAGCTTATTGACCAAAATTTTGACGATACTCTCGCCAGCCAGAAAACGAGCATTAAATTGCTCGACTACGTACATTGTAATAAAGCTATAAAACTAACACAGTATCCCTATTTTTTATGCACATGCGTCAATACATTAACTTTGAAGAGCTATGGACTTGTGTAATTTGTTCTAATTTACGTACTTAAACTGATATAAATGCAGGTTGCGATTTTTTTGCGTTATAACATGCATTGGTGTTTGTTTAGAAAAATGCTACGGTTATACCATTAAATCATCGTACATTTTGACCCCTAATGCATTTTAAAATAACAGCAGTGCCAATTCTAAAACTTTTTTAATCTGGGTAAGTCAGAAGTCAGATATTTTGAAGGTGAGCACAATAATTTAACGTCGATAAAAAGACAGCGATTTTTCCAATCATGTACCCTCTTACACGACCAACTCAACACCTCATAAATTTCTATAAAATTTTCGTACGCATGCAATATGAAATTTCTTCATTCTTTCACCTCATCATTCCAATGAGGCCTTCTTCGAGTCAAATTAGCTACCATCACCATCATTATTGGATTTGACGCTTTCAGTAAGCTGTGTTGTTGAATAACCAGTAACGGTTCTTCTTTTCAAAACATAGGAAAAAATCTTTATACAAAGTCCACTATTGTTGATGATGATGCAGTTACTCAGCCAAAACTTTTTTGTTTTTAAACGGAACTGATTTTTATTTTTTACTCAACACTGAATACATTTACCATATTGTACAGCGTAGCTTTGCTACACGAGTACACATATTCGGAATGAACTGCCAAAGGTGACAAAATGATATCATGCATGCTTTCATACATGCTTTGCTACCATTTCTTATTAAATTTTAAAACATATATCAATTCGATTTACTTCCTACTTTGATTTATTTACTTCGATGTGAAATATTTTTTTATAAAGAATTGAAAAAAAAGTTGCTGTTGCTACTCTGCTAGGATGCCCATCCCTTCTTCTGTTTGATCAAGCATTAAATTCTGTTGAATGTCGTAAAGAATTATGAAATGATGAATCATGGGATTGGGATGAAAAGCCATCAATCTCAAAATGCATTGTAGCTTTCGCGTAGAAAAAACAGTGACTTAATCTTTTCACTCACTTTGTATTTTATCGATTATTTACTACGTCACTGTTATCTTTTCAGGATTAATGGTAACCAATGATGTGCTCCAGTGAGTTACGATGATGCATTTGACTTGATGTAAGCATTTTTTGCAAATGGTAATAACGTATCTTCGAAAATTGACCACTGAATCAACAATTAGGAATAAAATCCTTTAGGTCTCACTAAATATTACTTTCAAAATGATAAAAGTCTTTCTTATATGTAATAATACTCATTCTCCTATCTACGCGAAGTAATAAATCATCATTTAAAAATAAATGTCTCCTGTGTTGTTACTGATTCTTTGACAAGTCACAAATAACTTGTTCTTTAATACATAATTCTTTTCTTATATCTGTCCTCTTTTTTAAAATTCAATAAATCCACGAAGATTGATTAGTCTTTAATATATGCAGGTGGTCTGATATCTGGTCTTTTAATACGATTTGCATTTAGCATTACCAAAATGTCAGTACAATTATAAAAATAACTATTTTAGATTGCAGTGAAAAGTGATTTGGGAATTTCCAACTTGTTGACGAGATGTACACATCACTAACTGATATGGTTAACTGGTCGTCTGCTAATTATATTTATGCACACAAAATATTGTCCTATCCAACATTATTGGTTTAGTTAATAAATTTTTGTGTAATGCGTTTCTTACCTCGTTTAAGCAGGCAGCCAGACAAGCCTCCTTGGTTGATGTGAAAATGAGGGAATCATCACTGTTACGAATCATCTTGTTAGGCACTCTCTCGAAGGTCCATGGTCTCGAGCAGACTTTTTCTGTGAATCCGAAAAAAGGGAAAGTTTAAATTAAGTTGTATCTCTACAAAGGCATGTTATTCTCACAATCCGATTTTTTTTCTTGTAAAAATCATGTTGAATGAAATTATTTGCATGATAATTCCACCATCACATCATTAAATCGCATCATAAAATTTCTCTTCCTTCTTTACGACACGACATAAGTTTTATTCAACAAACGTTAGTACCATAAATGCATCTTCTTTTCCGCAAATGAGAATTAACAATATGTATTTTTTTTATTAAAGGAGTACATGATCTACTATCTATTTGTAGATAAGAAGAATTGTCACAAAAGTCATACTCATATTTCTACTTATGACAATTGATTGAGCACTGTATACCATGTAACTTTTCAGTAAACTTTATACCGAGAAAGAACAAGTGCCCATTTCTTCCTTGTTAAAAAACTAGAAAAATCAACAGAGTTTGAGTGAAACCCTTTTTTCCAATATCTTATCAATAAATAAGGAAAAACGAAACCAAGCCATCAGAATTCACACCATCAAACTCTCACGTGTATAATTTAGAATGAGCTCACTCACGACAACTGTGACTTGTAACAATGTGCATTGTGCATCACAGTAAAATGTTGGAGTATGCATCTATTACAATATAGCGCTGCATTATGATGATGATCATGTGAACTTTGTTCAAAGCATTGTTAATATTAGCGCTGTCGCGGTGCGGTAGGGAAAGGTATAAATTTCATAGTCTGATTTCCTGGGTTAATTCAACCAAACTTTAACCTGTCTTTGTATATATTTAACATTATACATACAATGCACCTACGTATTATATTGTATTAGCAAAAAAATATCTTTATCAAACCTTCATACTTTTCGCAAGTAACAAAATTGCCATCTTAAATGCAAACCATACAGTCACAGTTTTGTACTGTCAACCATGTCAGCCAGCCACTCAAAAATTGTATCGTCATCTTCATCATCTACTATTATCATTCTAATTGCATTTGCATCAACGAAAAAAGAGTAAGTATTCTCATATCATTTAAATGCGGTTTTGTGCTGGTCATAATCAAATCACAAAAGGCAACGCAGCATCTCTATTAAAACGATTCACACAAGCAACGCAACGAACGGCCAACTTATCATTTTCTGACAACGACAACATAAACTCATATTATGACAGGATCTTCCCTATTTCTGCATTTATAATAAGCTTAAATAGTATACTACGAAGACTATCTTATTTTGACCAATATCTAGATGACCTGGTTCCTAATTTCAAGAAAGAAAGAAAAAAGACCCGTAAGTACGTTCATCGTGCCTTTTTCCACTGCTCTACTTACTTTCTTCGAGAGAGACGACGGCCAAAGCATATCCTTTGACAGCTACAGCGGCAATGTAAAGAAGAAAACGTTTACTCTCGACTTGCTCATTTATTCTTCATTATAATTACATTATATTCCTTCTAGTAACTTAGCTTGTTACATTATTATTCACAGCAAATAGGTTTTTTTAGCGAAAGGGACTACACGCTCCAAAGTGCTCTTAAACGAGCACGACAACAAAAAGAATGCATCTTGATGAGGGATTGTAAATCGTAATCGTGTGCATTCATACCTTTCCTTATACACTTTGTTTACTTACAATAATATACGAACAGAGAAGGTTAGGGTTTTTCAACTTCCGTGAGATGAGATGATGTTGATGGAATGACGGTAATCGCCTAAGATCGAAACTTAAGGATTACCTTAGAAAGCAATGTGCGAATTATTTTGTTGGTGTTTGTTGATTGTTCTCATATATCACAATCATTTTCCCTGCAAAAAAATATCGTGTAACTGTAACACTCCACAAAATCCATTTTGCACACACTTTTCTTCACAAAATATATTGTAAGAGAACGCAAGTAAATGCTCATCATTTAGTAAAAATCGCGCAATATATCGGTGAAATATAAAAATCATGATTCTAAACTGGCGATGAGGAAAGGCGGATAGTGTAAAATCCGTTTAGTTGGCTTGATTTACTCTTGTGGTGCATATCCCATTATGAAGACGGTAAATCATTTAGGTGAGAAAAAAATTATGTATTAGTGCAGTCTAAAATAACAGATAATAATTTAAAGTGATTTTCTTTGCGGACGATGATAAACTGCTTAGAATGGGGGCCAATCGGTTTTCGGGTATTCGATAATGTTAGTCAAATTATCACATAATCTCCTCAGTCCTCACCATCCTACTTTAATCATAGTCAGTAGTAGGGTAGTTGAGTGTTTGGCGGCGGTAGTGTTATTTAAGTACAGATATCGATATATCTATTTATTATATAAG
>JAQIWN010001231.1:0-22202 GCA_034699025.1 Entomobrya cf. arborea Gr-Col-00668
AAGAGTGACTACTTGGAAATTCGAGATGGATATTGGCATAAGTCTCCATTACTTGGACGTTTTTGTGGTCCAAATCTACGTTTCGATAGACCCATCGTTTCCACAGGCTCTCGAATGGTTTTGACGTATTCCACAACAAAAAGTGTGGAAAGCTATCGTGGATTCCAGGCATTTTATGAGGCAATCTGTGGTGGAGATCTTTTCGGAGAAAATGGACATTTGGAGTCACCTAATTTTCCTGATGAATACTTAGCATCGAAGGAGTGCATTTGGAGGATTACTGTACCAGAAGGCTACCAAGTTTCTTTGCAGTTTCATAGTTTTGAAATAGAAAATCATGAAAATTGTGTGTATGACTTTTTGGAAATTCGAGATGGCCTTACTCAAAACAGCACACTTTTGGGGACGTATTGTGGCTATTATCCTCCAGCGCCGTTGACAAGCTCGTCAAATCAACTTTGGGTAAGATTTATTTCTGATGGGAGTGTGCAAAAGGCTGGATTCTCAGCAAGTTATCAAAAGGAGTTGGACGAGTGTGCCAGAGGACTGGACGATTGCGAACATACATGCAAAAACACAATTGGTGAGAATTAATGATATAATTATATAAAGATTAATGTATTAATGATGAGAAATTACTTTTTGGGGAAGACGAGGGATGGTGCGTTAATATTATGATTATGTTAATAAATTAAAGTCAATTTAAAGGCTCGCATAGTCAAGTTAGCCTAGTAAACTGGCTATTTTTAAGAGAATAATTGTCATTTAACTTGAAATGTTTATGATTGTGGTGTCTGGGGATTTTTGATATGATTTGATTGAATGATGAGAGATGATTTTATTTTGTGGGAAAATAGGGTCATACACGTGTGGGTGCAAGTTTGGCTTCGAGCTTCATTCCAACGGGAGGGAGTGTGAGGATGCTTGTGGAGGAATTATGGAAGAGGAAAATGGCACATTGACATCACCCAGTTTTCCTAATTTATATCCCAGTAATAAACATTGTGCTTGGGAGATTATTGCACCACCACAGACAAGAATAACTATTAATTTTACACATTTTGACTTGGAGGGAAATAATGTATGTCAGTATTTCATATATTTCGATTTAAAAAATGGGAGACAAATTTTAAGCAAGTATATTTTCCCAAATTTTAGCAAGAATGTGATTATGACAGCGTAGAAGTGTATAGCAAATTGAGTCATGATGAGATGAAGCGACATGGGTCATTCTGTGGATCTCGACCTCCGTCAATGATAACATCTGAGGGCAATTCTATTCGTATTGTTTTTACATCGGATAATTCTGTGCAAAAGACTGGTTTCGCTTTAGTTTATTTTACTGGTAAGATTACAAGATTACCCCTTGTATTAGCCAATAACTTTACTTTTATGATTGCATTTTCAATTTTTCCTCTAGACAAAGATGAATGTGCCACAGACAACGGTGGATGTGCCCAAATATGCAGGAACACGGTTGGTTCATACATGTGCTTATGTTACAACGGATTCACCCTCCACGCCAATGGACATGACTGTAAAGAAGGCGGATGCAAATTTGATTTATCGACACCTTCAGCTACAAACGAATTTTCTTCTCCAAACTATCCGGAACCTTATCCAGGGAAGAAGGAATGTATTTGGATCATTTCTACTATCCAAGGTCATCGTGTCAAATTGATTTTTGATGAGTTGGAAGTAGAGCAGCATCCTGAGTGCACTTACGATGCGGTATATATTTATGACGGAAGTAACTCTGACATGGCTATTCTGGGGAGGTTTTGTGGAAGCAAGATCCCTCCACCGGTGATATCCAGCTCAAGCCAAATGATGATTTTGTTCAAGTCTGATGGGAGTGTTCACAGGAGGGGATTTCATGCAAAACATTATAGCGGTTAGTACCGATTTTTTTACATTTTGCCTGTGTCACAATCGCAGTCGTGTTAAATCTAATGGGTTATTTTTTCCAGTATGTGGAGGTATACTTTTTGCTACTACACAAGAGGAGTACATCTACTCACACGCTAATTATGGAGATTCGACGTACGGTGACAGTGAGGATTGTGAATGGATTATTGAAATGGCCGCTGATGAGGAAGGCGTCGCTGAAACGGACGACCTTATCGTTGACCATGAGGAATCGTGGCAACAGAGACAGCAAGCCTTGGGTCCAATGGACTATGTTATTGAGCTGACCTTTCTGAGCTTTGAGGTGGAGGATGAAAATGACTGCGCATTTGACTTTGTTGAAGTAATTATGAATAAAATCATTCATAAATTGAAAATGTGTATTTCTGCAGCTATAATGCCATTCTTTAACCTTTGCAGGTATTTAATGGAGACGATCCCAACGTTCAGTCGAAATCTCTTGGAAGGTACTGCGGAAATGCATTGCCACCCCCAATTCGTAGTGACGAGAATGGAGCCCTTCTTATTCGCTTCAAGTCAGATGACACTGTAAACGCCAAAGGATTTGCTGCTGTGTACCGTGCAATAAGCAGTGAAGAAATGAAAAACAAGGGACCACCTACCATTAAAATTCCACCACCCATTCCAATTAATCCCCAGAAACCAGCCAATAGCTCTTCACCTGTTATCCTTACCACGGGGCAAACTAACTCCGGTAACACAAATATTAACCACATGATTAACAATGACTCCCAAGAGAATACATCAGGAACTGTGGTAGAGAGCAAACGAAGTGGCCGAGGTATTGTTCTGGAACTTGTCAATCCAGAATCCTCATCAGGATCATCATCCTCATCTGATGAAGAGGAAGGTCCGCCTCCTCCTCAACCACCACCGCCATCCCCAACTTCGTCGTCATCATCATCTTCAGCAGAGAATCCGCAGACTAGTTTGCCAAATACGCAGAGACAAGCAAGAAGGCAGCGGAAAAAGTTACCAAAATTCTAATTTAAAAACATCTCACAATTTGCGCGTTTATAAATTCTCTTTGATTTGTACATAGTCAACCTTGTTAATTTTTACATAATATTTAATAATATATCTTTATAGTTTTTATACAGTTTGAAAGTCTTCACGTCAGATTAGATGACTGGCAAACCTTTAAAATATATTATGCATATAATACAATTTTCCCCGCAAAATCACATCACAATTTTGTTTAAAAATACCAAAAAAAAATATTTAAGAAATTATTCAGTGTTCTGTTGTGTATGTTTTTATCTTTTCACAAATTCACAAATCTGTAAAAAGTAAAATGACATTAAGTTGACCATATCGAGTAAATGACATTGTTTCAAGTGGCATCCATATAATTAAAAATGCTTCGCTCACACTGATAACATCTAAATTATATACCACAAATTTTGATTTGTAAGATTATATATGTTCGATTGTTCCATGAAATAATATTCTTGTTAACTTTATATACTATTTAATTTATATAATAATTATGCATTTATTGTTTTATTTCAATAAACTTGAGAGGTGTTTTAGTATAAAAATCAGTTATTTTTTGCATCGTTAATTTTTTGGTTAATCCGATCGAGTGCAATTGACGAAACAAGATTCAGAATATTCCAGAAAATATAACTTCATTGATGCTTCATCGTTACGTGCTTGTGTGCTATAAAATGAGAATTTTACAAACCGATTTGTAATTTTGAGAATAAAGGCATATTTGGTCTTCACTATAGATTTTCTTTTGCTATCCTGGCCAATTGTAATTCAATCAATATGTAATATCTAGGTTTGTAGTAGTATATCTCAAACGGCACTATATCAGTACATTATACATATAGTGTTAGTGACCACGCATTATCTCAAAGTGCCCCACTCGCGTCGATCATGGCAGTTTCGGTTTCTCTCGACACATCATCATTGATCAATAAGTAGAGTGATATCAACAAAAGAAATATTATTTCCAAACTAATAATTACAGCAATTTGAACGATTTACAAATTTTTACATGTCTTTACTCTTCTGAACTTTGCCTTAGGTATTTAAAACCCCAAACACTTCCTTCCAAGAAATACAGTAAAGTCTTGAGTAGACCATTGTCTGATATATGCAGTGACTTACCTTTAGATAAAATTACGCAAATTCATCGATGAGTTATGCTAGAAGTTCAAACGTCTAATACGCCAATTCCCATTCTCCATCATACTTTTAGCTATGAAAGATATAAAAACAATTAGACGTGAGAAAAATATAAATTGAAAAGATATAAGGCATTTATCGAGATAACTAATTATTAGTGAATGAAAACCTCTTATTGGTTATTGTAAAAAAGCTTGTGATGTTTTACGCACTACGGCAAATTGCTGTATAAATAAGGGTATTAATTTTTGAACTTTAGCTAAAACTCAGATAGGAATTCGTTCATTCTTAATGTAGCCATTTGCAAGTCAACAAGGGTTCGAAATGTCCGTTGAAGAGGTAAATAGCTCCGGAGCTGTAGGTTTCCAGCAACTATTTAGAAACATAAAGTTAACTGTTCTTGCTTTTCTGTGTCTTATTGGGTTCAACGTTATCTTTATACTCAGTCTTCCCGTGTACCTTTTCCGTTTCATACTAATTCAATTGGCGAAATGGTTTCGGCAAGATTTAGCATCTGCTATGGATGCAGTAAGTTGTATTCTTGGAAATGAATTATTTAACTGCAAACGACCCAGATGCACAACAATTTTAACCATCACATTAAATGGAAATCTGACAAGGAAGGAACTGGAAAGTACTGTTCAAAGGACCTGGATCGAAGCCATTGACGAGGAACATGGGGGTCTCAAGTATCCCCAATTTCAACAATATCCGTATCAATGGCTGGGTTTTCCTTTTCTTAAAATAGATAACAAGTTTAGTTTAAAAAGACATGTATTCAGCTACAGTTCAAGTAGAGATTCTGGGGGTAGTGAAATTGTGACTGAGGATGAACTCAATAAATTTGTGGAAAAACTATTAAATGCCCCTTATCCCAGTGATAGGAGTCCTTGGGAGCTTCACGTTGTAGAAAACTACCAAAATGATAAGTTTCCTTCAGAAACGGGTGAATTAAGTGTAGTAGTTATGAGAATTCATCACAGTTTAGCAGATGGTTTTAGCTTGCTAGACGCCATTGTAGGAGGTCTCATGGAATACGATTTGAAAGATTTGAAAATTCCGGAAATAAAATCACCAAAACGTACCTTTTGGGGAAGCTTACTGTACATCATCACTATTCCTTTCACTCTAGCGTATGAAATTGGCTTTATGCTCTCCCATGTTTTTAGAGATTGTCCGTGGAAAGTTCCGGATTCGATGAAGTCTTGGAATCATAAATATGCAAATTCACCTTTAATTCCAATTTCAAAGGTGAAACATATCAAAAACACATTTGGAGTGAGCTTTTCTAGCGTTCTCATGTCCGCGATTTCCGCCGGTATATCTAAAAATTTGGAAATAAAAAGGAGAAAGAAGACTTTGCGTCTTGAAAAGGAAGAAGGCTATATGACATGCATGACTTCACTTCCATGGCCTGATAAGGAAAAGAGTAGACGTCTTAAAAATAACGTGTAAGTTATATGAATACATTTTGAAAAATGCAACGCTTAAATTTTATAATCATGTATATTTGTTTGGTAATTTCCAGTGGTGCTGCTGTGTTCGAAATTCCAATTGTTGAATTCCCATCTCCTGTGGACAGATTGAAAAGATGTCATGAAATTCTTGTAGGCTGTCTGAATTCTGTTGTTCCATTGTTGTCAACTGTATACATAAACACATTTGGATGTCAGATTAGCAAGTTAGGGTATAAATTGGGAAGAAATCGAATTGTTTCTACAGGTATATCGCACTTTTAGAAAGAACAATAACGTATATTATTCTATGACATGGTCCGTTTGTTTTATTGCGGTTTTGTACAACCTTTTTTTTTGAGGCATGACGAATTTTCCGACGAAACCGGAAACTGACATGGATGGCTTTATCGCAGGAAAGAAGGTGCTTTTTGCCGAGTTTGCTTCCGGTACTCTTGTTGGAGACGCAGGTTGGAATTAAAATTATCGATACCCATGAATGAAATCTCGTAAAATACGATAATAATTTTATTTTAAATGCTCTTATTAATTATTAAGGAGTCGCTTTCTTGATCGTCAGTTATCATCCATACGTAAGAGTAACGGTTACAGCAGAAAGTGCACTTTTGCCAAGAGATGAAGTTAATGCACTGGTGAGGCATGTTGCAGATGAGTTGGACTTGCTTTATTCCATTGCCAACTCAATTAGACCGTCTAAGGATTAGTTGGAGTTCAATTAATTTTGAACGCAATAATAGCTTCTAAAATCAATACGTATTATAAATTATTTAATAACGGTACTGCAAGTATAGTACAACAAGATGATTGACAAGGTCTTAACTAAATTATTGGTTTAGTAGTCTTTTGTGTAGTTTAATAAATTGTGTCGTGAGAAAATAAAAACGATTTTTTGTTTATCTTTTTACTTATTTCTTTTTATTTTCAGGCATAATTATCAGTTTTAACTATCAGGTATAAAAAATCACACGCGTAGTGTCCCGCCCACACCACGTTGAGTAAAATTAAGGGTTTTTCTTTGAAATTGGAATACTAATATTTGTATTAACAAATCAGTTTCATAGAAAAAATATTGAATAGACTATCTTTTTTAGTACAAAAATTGTACAAAAAACTATTGAGAATTCTCCAATTTGCAGAGGTTCAGTAAAATTTATCTTCTAATTTTCAGAAAAATTCTGTTGCCTTCCATGCTTCATATGATTGCTTCTCTTAAAATGCATCTATTGGGAAAAATTAGCAAAGATTATGCCAATTAAGTAGATAAAAATATTTCAGACGCAATATATGCATTTCATAATTCCGTAGAGTGCAGTTAATTTTAGAATAGATGAATGGTAGATGATCACGGAGAAAAATATACAAAGAAAGTCCATCATTCAACTTAGATTAGATTTTAGAGGCGAAATGTTCAAGGTTATGTTTCACTGTATCTTGGTCAGAAAGAGATCACGTTGTCTACTTTCAGAAAACATTGCCACCCGCATCCCATGTCCCATAAGCATGTAATGAAAAATGCTTGAAAAGCCGGAGACGTCAGCCGATCCTTCCTACATCATCATCCTAACAAACTTGCTTTTCGTAGGATGTCCAATGTTAGAAAAGTAGGTGTATAATGTATAATGCATAGTTTCCAATGTTCTGTATAGCCCATCCATTCCGTACAATTTGGTGCACATACTCTTACTCCTTTCCTTGCAAAATTCCTTCAAGAACACGTTTTCTCCATTTACTGTGCCGAAATAAAATTAGATATTCAGTAATTTCTACTTCTAATTTGTGTTGCGGTTTCAAAGAATTAAAACACTGCAAAGGACTTTTGACGAACATCATGGCACTCAACAAATTGGCTATTGATTCAGTGGATTTGGCTGGAAAGTCGGTGCTAATCAGGTATGTACAAGGTTTTAATGCTTAAAATATTATACAAAATGTATAAAATATTTACTAGAAACAATTCCAGTTGGAATGTCATGAGTAATTTTAAAATCCGCAATTTGCAGAGTGGACTTTAACGTTCCAATCAAAGAGGGAAAAATTACCAACAACCAAAGAATTACAGCGGCATTGGACACTGTAAAACATGCCCTTAAATCAGCAAAGAAAGTGATTTTGATGTCCCATTTGGGCAGACCTGATGGTTCTCCCAATCAAAAGTACACACTGAAGCCGGTTGCCGATGAGTTGAAAACTTTGCTGGGTCAGGAAATTTTATTCTTGGATGATTGTGTAGGAGAAAAGGTTGAAAAGGCTGTTGCAGATGCACCACAAGGTAGTGTGATCCTCCTTGAAAATCTTCGTTTCCACCTTGCCGAGGAAGGAAAGGGAGTGGATGCATCTGGAAACAAGGTGAAAGCTGACCCAGCCGCTGTTAAGGCTTTCCGGGAAAGTCTCCGGAAATTAGGGGATGTCTACATCAACGATGCCTTTGGCACTGCCCATCGTGCTCACAGCTCCATGCTCGGAGAAGGATATGAACAGAGGGCGTCTGGATTTTTGTTGAAGAAAGAATTGGCATATTTTGCCAAGGCTTTGGATAACCCAGAACGACCATTCCTTGCAATTTTGGGAGGTGCCAAGGTCGCAGATAAAATTCAACTTATTGAGAATCTCTTGGACAAAGTTGACGAGATGATTATTGGAGGAGGCATGGCTTTCACTTTCCTCAAGCAAACTGCTAACATGAATATTGGAAGTTCTCTCTATGATGAAGAAGGAGCCAAGATCATTGGAAAGATTTTGGAGAAGGCGGAGAAAAACAAGGTGAAGATCCACTTACCAGTCGATGTTGTCACTGCCGATAAATTTGCTGAAGATGCCCAAGTCGGAAACGCAACTGTTACCAGTGGAATTCCAGACGGCTGCATGGGTTTGGATATTGGACCAGAGACCATCAAGAACTATTTGGAACCTGTACGAAGGGCAAAGGTTATTGTTTGGAATGGTCCTATGGGTGTGTTTGAATTCCCCAACTTTGCCAAAGGTACAAAAGGATTGATGGATGAAGTCGTGAATGTTACCAAAACTGGCACTGTGACAATTATTGGAGGAGGAGACACCGCCACATGCTGTGCCAAGTGGCAGACGGAGGATCTCGTAAGTCACGTGAGTACTGGAGGTGGTGCTAGCTTGGAACTTTTGGAAGGTATGTCAAAATACTTGTGAAATCCTTTAGTTGGTAAAAAAATCATTATACCACCAAGTACTTTAATTCAACAATTGTTTATTTGTGAATTTTAGGCAAAGTTCTTCCAGGAGTAGCAGCTCTTTCCGACGCATAAGTTAATATTTGGATTAGCAGCAGTGCAAAAGCATTAGACATGGTAGCAGCAGACTGATCGAAGAGGATTATGAACTCAAAAATTACATCATGTTTAAATGGTTTTAAATTTTTGGCAGAGATGCTATGAACATTCTTAGAATTCCAGTCGCAATGATTAATGAAAACACAATGTATTAGCATTCATTTAAGACGTGCGAAAACAATACCAAATATATCATAATATGAATACAATGAAATAAAGGAAAAAGTACGTAGTTTCTTTAAATTCTGTATTGATTTTTTATTCATCATTAAATATATATCAGTCATTGAAAATAACTTATTATTAGAACCAACAACAAATACAATTTGATTACGCAAAAAAACGAACTTAACATAAAAGCTATGTTGACAATGATAAAAAGAGGTACATTGTGTGTAGGTATTAAAATTAATTTTTAAATAACAACAATAGGAAACTTTTCTGTCACAATTAATATTTTAACTTGGTACTCAAATAAGCTACACAAGCTATCATTACTTTTTAGCTCATTTATGTTTTCGTTAACTAGCCATTTAATACTTGAACATTTTTCATATTACATTCGATGGGATCACAGAGCTCATTTCTTTTGAAATGCTTTTATATTTACACTTTTTTTCTAAATAAATTAGTGCAGGTAACAAACAAAACAAATTTAATGCATATTATTTACTGTCACTGTCTTTCTAATTCTGTATGAAGCTCGTAGAAAAATATTTGATCTCTTAATTACTCTATACACAATGTAAAAAACTGTGTACATATTTCTGCTATATCAGGTATCATAATTAAAAATGTTAAAAATTATAGGTATGTACTTTTCCAGTTGCCCATTAAATTAGGAAAACAAGCTAACTCTAGTCACTAGTTCTACATATTTCATTGCACATTATTTAATTACGATACTCCTAAAAGGTTTGGTTACCTATTGAGCTAACTGACAACACTTCCAAAGCACTTTGTCGGACTTTTGGAATAGAATAAAAAGTTTTACAATTAGGCAAACATAAATTAATTCTTACTAGTAGTACTATATTTTATATACTAGTATCACAATTGGACGACCCTGTTCAAACTCTTGATTTCAAAAGGTCGGTAAACTATGCTAACATTTTAATTTACTTACTAAACTACCTTGTATACTAAAGAATGCATAAAGATGAATATAATTTATGCAGACTTTCTCTTACCCCTTCTTGATTTTTAATGAAAATACATATGACTTGACTGTTTTTTAAATACGAAAGATAATGTACAGGATTTTGATGAAGTACAATTAACAACCCTGTTGAAATTGAAGTATTAATTAGATTTTTCAGGGGATGTGCTCTTGAATCTCCTCCATTTGAAATGAAACATAGCTATCCAACTTGCAACTGTCGTTGGTGACCTTTGCGAGTTGAATGTATCCTTCCACAAAGTCTTTTATTTTCTTGATGAATTTATCACTCCCTTCGGTATCTTCAGCTGAGGTAGATAAGCTTAAAGTACTAGCATGGGTACTGGTAGATGGCCCCTCGTCACTTAAGTTGAAACCTCGAGCTAAACCTGATCCATACAACTCGATAATTTTGATAAAGCTGACGTATTCCATGTCATATGAAACTTGTCCTGGCTTGGCTAATACTTGACAGAAATAAAATGGGTTGAAGTGGTTATGTTCTGTGATGTAAGTGCCATTACAGTGGAAACAAGGCGTGTACTTGACAGGACAAGAATCTCTCAGCTTGGACTCGCCAAAATTAAGCTTAACTTCCAATGGAGGTCGTCTACTGGGACTAGGAGTGATTTCCGGTTGAGGCTCACTTGCAGTTGATTCAATGGAAAGGCGCCTTTCTCCTCCTCCTTTGTGCAGTCTTGTTAGATCAACATCGCCCAGAGCCAATTTAGCTTCAGATTGGTCTACATCAACGTCCCCTAAATGGAAGCTGACACGACCACAGTCACCTTCATCTTGGCTACTTTCACCTCCACCCAAGTCACTTCCTTCTTCAGAGACAACAGACCATTTACGACTGCTTTGATACATGGATGATGACGATACTGCCAACAGTTTGGAACTGGAGCCTTCCAATTCTATTCCAGAATCGACTCCTTCAAGATCATTTTCAGCCGCTGTGCCTAAAGATATAACATCCGTACCAGTCTCGACAAGGCTATCTCGGCGAGAGTCCAACAAACCACATGTGCACACACAAGTTCTCAGAAACATTTTCATAAAGTAGAGGATTGCTTTAACCTCTGTCCACTTTTTCAAATTGAGCACAACACAACTATCCATGTTTGTTAAAATCAGTTCTAAAAACTTGCAGACAAGCTTGGAATTCACCATGTCGGGAAGTGGGGCCTTAATCATGGATAGGTTGACCACGTGAGGATTTTTAAGGAAATCTGTAAGGTCGTAATTTAAGGTAGTGCTGATATTCTTGAGGCTGGTAACGAAATTGTTACTATTATGGTAAAAGTTCCTGGTAATATTAGAGAGTGGATTGAGCATTAATTTTTCAACCAGTGGCGACAAGTATGGAAATGGAATCTTGGCAGGAGTTGAGCTACTTCCACCGCTGGAACTTCCAGTATCCTCTTGAGTAAGAATCCATACCAAAGCAAGATTTGTCTTGTAGCTGTCAATACGCCCTGGAAGTGAGCGACTTTGTTGGAATGATGATTGGCTTCCACCCCGCATCGATGGTCGCTGGTTAAATAAAGGCAATGAGAAAGTCTTAGCCGCGCCTGCATTAGATGCTGAGCTCATTCCTCCTCCGCCCGATTCATAACCTGAGGAGTGTTCCGACGATGAGGATGAATAATCTACTGTAGTGGCTATACAAAGAAAGAAAAGAGAATTATTCGTAAGGTTATTTATCACTGAATTTGTAAAACTGTTTTTTGCTGTAAATGATGGACTCAAATGTAAATTTACCTTGATCCTGTTTTGTACTATTGTTACGATTGGCATTTGAAAATGAACCCATCTCATAAATTTGAGACCAGATGTACATAGTCTTCTTTGGTTGGTCTTGGTCCTCCAGTTTCCATTTACAGAACCTTTTGTGTCCGAAATTCGGGGGTAAGTCCATTGAACTCGATGATGAAGCAAGAGGCACACAACCAAAGACATATTCACCCAACTGCTTTAATAACTTTGGGTCAGTCGGTTTCAAATAAACGTAGTCGGAGCTGACATGTTCACTGTCAAAGAGAATCTTTCTGCCACGACGATCACAGTCCCTGTATACTATCAGTCTACTGCATATTTGAGAGGTGGGCCTGCAAAAAAATAGCCAATTAAAACCCGTTGCATAAAACCTTTCAATCAAAAAACACTTTAACTAATTAAAATTACTCACCCCTTGAAAGACGACGCCGTGGAGGAAGCACACTGAGTACCAACACCAAAAGCTGACAACGTCTCAGCATCCAAATGATGAATCGGAAGACCATAATGACAACGACTAGTTTTACAACAGTGGTCCACCCCTGGAGACACGTCATCCGAGGAAGCTGCCTCACTAATTAAATTTTTAAGCTGTGTGAAAAACTTGGAAAAGGCATTGGGAGACTTCCCCGGTTCATTGGAGGTACTTGTTGATCCTCCAACTCTACTAGCAGAAGCAGAGGTGGAAGGTGATGGCGGTGAGGCGACATTAGCATGTTGCTGCGGATGTGCTGGAGAATTATTGGGCGTTTGCGTTTGATTACGTCTTGAGGGTGAGCCATATGCAGGGAATTCCATATTTTAACTCCTCACAAATGAATACTAAAGACTCATTTAAAATTGGTGGTGGTTCTTTGGGTAAAAAGTAGAAGTAGCTTGTTGAACAACTAGGCGAGGAACGGAAACTATGGGGGGAACGGAAAAATGAAGGATGCAACGACGAAGAAAATGGGATATCTCTTTTTGAACACATTCACAACTTTTGTGGTAATACTGAGTCTGTTTAGTATTTTCTCTGGTGATTTCTTCCTGGATAAAGATGATACTAAGGACTGACCAGTTTGAAGAATATTCTATCATCCCTCTTCAATCAATAATTGTACTGGAATCCATCAAAACTTTAATGCATCTCTTCTCTAACTCTCTCTGGCTTCTAATCAAAGTTTCATTTCACATTTGTTGTTTGCTTATAAATTTTAATCGGACACATAGGTAAAAAAAAATTTGTCACGTAGAGCAATCAACTAATTAAATGTGACAAATCAAAGTTGTATCTTTGTATCCTTTTTCACAAGAGAAGTTATATACGCGTTCCGTTGATTTTTGATGAAATGCTTTCGTGTTTATGACTTCTCTCTCTGGTCACACAAAGCAGGTGATCTCATCTCCTCTTTCAATATTGATGCCTACATAAAAATCATGTGGTTTTGCTGCCTCTCTTGTTTGTTAGCACGTAGAGAGATTTGAGATAACTATATGTAAAAAATGTAATAGAGATATAGGTAGTTAAAAGTTACATTCACATTCAGTCACTCAGCAAAAGATAAATAGCAGGCAGGCATGCAGTTATATTGGTTTTGGTGGTGATCATGATGATGACGTTGTTTTCCTTGTTGATGATCACAGGAGAATATGATTATTATGTTGCTCCCGTTCTTGTTGACGACGAGTCTTGTGACTCCTCTGCCACATTTTCATGATGATAATGATGATGGGGATGATGAGAGATTTAGATAACTATCACCATGAATGAATGAATGGACTCTCTCTCTTTATTCAAACCTCTCCAAAAAAAAACGTCTCTGACGATTTAACTTTGAATGTTTCAAAAGTGAATCTTTAGATTTCTTGAATGAATGTGAGGAGGAGGAAGAAAAACGGGAAGAAAAGTACACTGCCAAAATATTTCTCGGTGACAAACAACACACTATGACGTCATAACACTTGACTCACTAAAAATGGTCACAGTCGGTTTCACACACACGTAATTTTTTTTTGTCAAGTTTGCAGGGAAATATGTCTTTCATGTGGACTATGTTCCCTTTCCACTGAAGATTCTATTGAAAATTGTTTACCACACATGCACGGACGTACGACGTTCACCAACGATATTATCGTGTGGTGCAATCATAATTAATTATCATGAAATCAGGGATTTTTCAGGGATCATAGGTTGTTTACAAGATCAAATCACAGATCAGATCATGAAACAAACGACCATGGTTGCTCTTGACTTGTCGGGAAATAACGAGCATTGCAAAAGCAACCTGTTTACAAAGTATGTTTTATAAGAATTTTCCTTGTATTTTTTTCATGATAAATATACTAAAAATCGGCGTCATTCGCTTTCGCATAGCATCAGTTCCAAGAGTTCCAAAAGATCACATGATGGTTTTTTGGTGAGAGCGAGAGAGCTTCTCCTTTCTTTTTTTTCATATGACTTTTCAGAGAAACTGGACAAGTTAACCTGCCTGGACACATGATCCAGCTGCTCTTGAGGTTTGGCTTTTTAGTAGGCTTGACTAGACTCACGCGCTTTTTCTGTCTGAGTCTCTCGAGCTTTTTATCTCTCTGGGTATTGTGAAGATTTAGGTGTTCATGGGCTTTTTGGAGAAAACGTTACAACAGCAGCGTTTCACAGAATAATATGCCTACCAATTTATAAATGAAAAATAAATTATAAAAAACGACATCGTACGACCCGATAAAAAATTATGTTATCGGTTTTTAGAAAAAAAAATGCTCACATGCTCGCATTTCATGCCATCGTGGTCGTAGTAAAGTGTGAAAGTAATGAACGCATTTTCTAAGTACAACAATGTGTGTAGTAGTAGTAATTTTGTAGATTTTTTTGGAAAGCGGTTGATAGTGTATCGAAATGTATGTATTTTAGTGTTTATATGAAAGCGTGTCTGTATGAGGCAATGCAATGGCAATGCACTCATCCTTTTCTGGTTGGCATCATGTGAATCTTGTTGACCGTGTCTCGTGACTTGGGAGAACTGTTTCCTTTCCGACATCCTTGATTTGGCTGGCTGGTGTGTGCTTGTAACTTGTGTGTGAGTAGGTATCCGTGTATTTGTACAATTTACGAACATACCCCATCCATGAAGATTTAAACATAGATATTTTTTGTGGTATATAATGACAGCACAGTCAACAGTATATTGTATATTGTGCGATTAGAAGGATTTTTTGGAAACTCACATGACTCAAAAGTCTTGACTCTCGCATAAATGTAGTAATCGTCATCGTCATACTCATGATTTCCATTACAAGTGAATGTGTGGAATGAGCCATTTAAGATTTTCGCAATACTGTTTTTACACGGTTTGTTAGCACAATGCCTTTTTATATGATGGTTTTGGTTTATCGCTTTAGTTTGTAATGAAAACTTTTTGTCCTGCTGCCGTCCTGTCCTGGCTTTGTTGGAAATGGAATGGATTTTATTATTCATGAACGGTTTCTACTAAATAAACGCATTGGACTTCTATACATGAATGAATGCACGTTAACGTTACGTACATGAAACGGGATAGGGTGATGAGGTTGTAAAAAGGGTTAAGCATGTATGGATATGGATATATTGAAAGGGATGTTGGGAATAGGAATACTGGTGAAAAAATGTTCTCTTTTGTTTTAAAGATGTAGTTTTTTCTGTTGATTCACTTCAGCTTTTTGGAGCATTGAACTTGACGCAAGAGGCTGTCTCTGAATCAAGTTGGGATTTTTCCATCCACATATTTCATAGAGGGTAACGTGGCCGAGCGGTCTAAGGCGCTGGTTTTAGGCACCAGTCTCTTCGGAGGCGTGAGTTCGAATCTCACCGTTGCCAATAAATTTTTGCTGGAATGTTTCTTGAAAGTTTTGAAAGAGAAATCGCGAAAAGGTGTTCGAAAAAAAAAATTTTTTTTGTTGTATTTTGCAACTTTTACAAAAAATTCTTTATTAGATATAATTTGAGAAATTCACAATACTTGAGAGTATCAGTAAAGATACATGAAAGGTTTACATAAAAATGAGAAGTCTTAAGAGAAAATATTGGACACTTTCTTTAAAAACTAGACAACATTCTAATACAGTAAGTTTTGAGTTTGATTTTATAAGAGAGAGGAACTGAAAGCAGAATAATAAATTAAAAAAGTAACATGAAGTTTTTATCACCTATAAATTATTATTGATTACTTTTTTATATATAAAATATACCTCTTCGCAAAATTGTTGGGCATATGCATCATGCACTGCACACAACATAAAATAAAATACGTATTGAAAATGAAAATGTTTATTTGGATATATGTACAATTTTTAAATATAAATCTATTTTACAATACACGGAAATAATAAATACTCTGTTACCATTTTAGGTTTTAACGGTATAGCCAAATTTTACATTTAAATTTTTGATTTAAAATGGCGGAAATCAACCAACTTGCCCACTACATTAAAAGATATGCGATAAAAATACATGCACCATAAAAATATTTTAAAAGTGTTGTCTCATATTCAACAAAAATCATTAAATTATATATAGATTTTGACCCTAGCCTAGCAAAAGATAACGAGTGTAAAAATTAAAGCTATGTGACAGGAGTTTAATATACCATTTTCCATTAAAAATATGTACCAATTTAAGTTCAAAAGTTCTGTTTATCATTTAATCCCATTTTACAAAAAAAAAAGTTTAAATAAAACCGATATGCGTTGTTAATTTAAATTATGCTACAACTTGATATTAATAATTTACAAACAAAAAATGACTATACGATTATTTTTCTACAAAGTATTAGACAAAAATGAGTACTACATAAAAAAAATATATAAAAAATCATCTAATATCTAATTTTACAAAATGCATAATGAAAATTTTAGCTTGTTAAATTACTCTGACTATTTTTGTATAAACAAAGAGTAAAGAAGCTGAAGACTAAAAGAAAGAGAAATTCTCACTAAAGACACGAGAATATAAACTCTAAAAACTGCTTTCATAAAATAAAAAAGTCTTGTTGGAGAAAACGCTTAAATTAAAATATAATGGTTTTATACAAGATTATATTTAGATTTCAAGGGAAAGGCAAAGGCTTATGAAATTGAGATTTCGTTAAATTTGTTAATACATTTTTAGGCAGGGTTTTAATTTATAATTTCATATTTTTTTCTAATTATTTTCTTTATGAAATTTCATATCTTTCTTCAAACATGGAAGAGATGGTAGATGAGATGGTTTCAAATTTAATACTTATACTACCATGTCGTATTCAAACTCGCAACTAAAGCTCGTGGAGATAATGATGGTTTAATTTTCTCTTTCTTTAGCTTTGCTGCACAACTTCTTTCTTCCCAGGCATCTCAATCCCAACAGGCGCCGGTCCTGCGCTAACGTCCATTTCGTTGTCTGACAAAGTTATTGATGATGACGGTGATTTAGGTTCTCCTTGCCCCAGTCTAGATGACTGACTTGGCTTGAATGGATCACCAATTGCTGTTATAAGTTTAGTATCTTGATCAGTGCTCATTCTTATTTCAGCTGGGTATTTGGGTACACCCTCTTCTTGACTTTCCCCAAATTTAATTCCTTGTTGATGATAAGCTTGACGATCATCCTTAATAAAGCAAAGTCTTATCTCCAAGTCTCGTTGCCCGTTAAAAGTTCCAATTTGCGTTTCCACATTCACCACAGTGGTTGCCGCTGTTGATGATGCTGATCCATTAAATTTTGTTGTGGTTCCACAATTAAGTAACCCTGATGCCCCTCCATTACTACTAGTATTTAAATTACCACAGTTTACACCACTAAAACTACTATGAAAACGGTCGTTTCCTCCAGAGCGAGATGCGAAGTCTGGCTGCTGCACCCCAATCACATTGTTATTTAAATCCCTCAAAATGACACCTCCACCACCCATCCCATGATCCCCATTCCCAATAGAATTATTATTAACATCAACCATACCAAAGTTGGTACTGTTTCCATTATCAGCGAAAAATTGGTCTACCATCATGTTCAGAGATGTGCTAGTGGCAGAGGTAACAGTTGGAGGAGATGGAGATCCACAACTATAGTTGGTCCAAACTGAGTTATTGTTCGAAGAAATATCCATTACCTCGCCGCCTAGACCAATGCCTGCACCCCTATCACTTGCTGGTTTCCAGTGATCATCCAAAAAGTAAAAATGGTCTAAATCTTTGTTCCCATCGCTTGACCTGGGAGATGAAGAAGACGATAGATTGCTCAAAGTGGATGGTGATGGGGAGCCATGTGGGCCGGGTGACGAATTATTACTTGACGAATGGGATGATTCCCCGTTGAGATTAGCCGATGAAGAGAGTTTCAACGGATCCAACTTTGCTTGTGTCACTGGACTACCTGTTGGTGATTGAAGGTTGTTAAGATGTTCATTGCTGCTGGAGCTACTACTAGTTCCACTGCTGCAGCTTCCCCCAATAATACCGTTTTGATGATGGCTGTGATGGTTTGGATTACCTATACCATTTCTACCGTTATGATGACTGTTATGATGTGGATGACGGTTTTTATTGTGATGATGGCCTTTAAATGCCCTTTTGTTATTCCCTATCACGTTTCCTCCCCCTGGACCCCCAGAAGAAGCAGAGTTGGAAGAAGAATGGTAACCAGTGCTCCTTATCAGTGGAGACCCTGTATATAATCTAGTTGCTTGATTAGAGCCACCCCCATAATGATGATGGCCATTGTGATGTTGATGATACTGGGGACCATGATGATTATTCAAATGGAGTACACCTCCAGGGTGTTGAATGTGTGGTGGTCCGGTTGGACATGGAAGATGGAAATGTCCCGGATGATGCGATGGCAGCTGTGGTGGTGGATGAGGATGATGATGGGAAGGATGATGGTGAGGAGGTGCTGGTTGCGGTGGATAATGATTATGATGATGGTAAAATCCAGGCGAAGTTGTGCTATTATTGGAGGATGAAGAGGTGTTATTGTTGTTGTTAGTGGTGTTGTTACTGTTATTGTTGGGGTTTGCAGTACTAGCACTCTGATGGTGACGAATCAGTTTCACTCCAGTGTAGTATGAAACCCGCTGATGACTGTTCAGCTCCGCTGTCATTATCATTCCTCGACGACGGAAACATCCACGATGTTTTGAGGAGACCACGCGGAATGGTCACCGTTCCACCCTCAAAAATACAAAACAACATGACAAGGAAACATTAAGCACATGCAATTGGCAATGTCAAAACATCTTTGTCTGGTTTCTACATGCTTTTCTATATAACACTTGTTAGTCTAGTCTACTAGCAGTGCAGAGCGCATAAGCGCACTTGACTATAGCAAAAAGGAAAAATATTGAAATCAAAACCCATGACCTACTTTCCAAACGTCAACAAAACAAGCATTTTGTGCAATATGTAGCATGACTGGCTTGGCTGCTGCTGTGTAATAGCTTTTTTATTTCTGCCTAAAGAAAATTTCTAGTAGACTAATTAGTTTTGTTCGTATTTTCTGAATAGAGATATTTACTTTACTAAATTTATTCAATGTAATTAATTATATTAAGGTTGCATTGTTAAATGATTGATGTATGTGTTGACTCTCTATCTAATGAACTGATTTGTTATTTTGTAACATTGGTTCGCTTCCGCCATTATTGGCGTTATCTGACACTATCTGCAAATGTTTACAAAGCAGTACAACTGCTCGATTGAATAAATTATGATAACGCTGACGCTATGTATTCATACGTACCTTCTGAAAACAAGAGAAATCCCCAAAACGATATACCAAATATCGTCTCCAGCTTTACAGAAATTGTTCCTTCGCCACGGAAGGAAGGAGAAATTTTTTTCCGAAAAAAATCACCCCTTTTTCCCAATTCCGTTTGTGTCAAGTTGCCCCGTTTAACAACACACTGTTCCGTTCACTTTCTCACTCTGCCTGCACACCAGCAGAAGTTTTCATACAAATTGTGTTTTCGTAAAGTTTACACATTTATTTTCCATTTTTTTTAAATCAACAACACAAAATCCAATTTTACTTTCCTCTCGTCTTGATTAAAATTTGAATCGTCACCACAAAAACTGGATTAGAATTGAAAACGAATTTGAATTCCGGATTCTCCAACTTTTTAAAATCAGATCACGAGTACACACAAAACACACAAGCTTTTTAAAAAAACTCGTACACTTTCTTTCTTGTCGCGCAACCAGTTTGCACTGCTAAAAATTGAAAATACCAGTTTTACTAAGGCTGTTTTAGCCGTCGTCCAAAATAGCTATACAAGCTGCTATGTTGAACTTTCCTCATGATGCTGATGTCGATGTCGCCTTCCGGTTCATCCTCCTTGCTGTATGGTTCATAAAACTCCAAATTTAACCTGAACCAAAATCATCTTTTGGCAATAAAAATATTCTCAAAACATTTTTCTCATGCATAAACACACGCATTCTCCTCAATGCCAATCTATATGGTAATCAGGTAGGTTTGACCAATATTAGTATTTTATTACTTTATTACCTTTAAGATGTTGATGCGTCTTCCATCCCTGTCACTTAAAATAGTACAAAATTTTTAATAAAATCTATTAAAGCGGGGCAAGCAAACAGGGCCACATCCACCACAACACTACTTTTTTAGTCTTGTCACCACCTTCCCATCCCGAAAATATCTTTTGGGATTATGACAGCAACCACGCAAATTTACTGTACAAGCAGCACTATAAATCTGCAGTTATGTTTCCTCCTTCATGTGACCACCGTTCTATCATCTTGTAAACTATAATGACAAAGGACAAAAACAACAGAAAAAACACACTATCACATCAAGAAATATAGTAGCACGAGAACACAATGATATATTTTGCCGATTCTTTGATACTACACTCTAAAGTACAAGACGATTATTGTGGATAACAATGATCATCATCCCAGCATCGCCATATACGTCGTATTAGTTTTTACTAAAGGTATTAATGTTGTATATTTTATAGTGGCCTGGCTTGGCTTGGGTATCAGTTTAAAAAAGTAATTTTTGATTAGCATTATTGCTATATACCCTGATTTACATGTGCACTTCTTCAAAGTGCGTATGAATCTGATGCACAAACAGGAAAAAGAGAAGAGAGAGCAATAATTATGATAGTGTGACCAAATATCTATACCAGCCTTACTTTTTTTTCTACAACCACCAAAACAGCAATCATAACAGAAAAAGATAATAAAAATAAAACTAATTTTAATACTATTTGGCTCTCACTCAACCCCCGCACTGCACTGCCATGCTTTCCTACTAAAATGACTATTAGCTTCGTTAGTACGGTACTAGTACTAACTGCTGTAATTGCACTATGTTGACTCTTCTTCTTTCATCTTTGTCGCGTTCCTTTTTTCTTGATAAGTGGTTCTTGGTTCTATACCCAATAATACTTCTATGTATCCTTTGCTCATTCACTGGCAATTATAATATTAACCAGGCCAACGTCAAACAAACAAAAAAAGGAAAACAAGGGAGCCTACAAGAACTAAAGAACACCAAACACAATCTTCATAAACCAAATTTACTAACCGCCATGCATGCAGCCAGTCAAGCCAAAGCCAAGTCAGCCTTTTTTAGTATCTCCAACTGCAACTTGAAGCTGGGCCGTCGTAGAAAAATCTGTCACACGTTTGACAGACACAAAAACACTAACACTCTTTTTGCCCCTTACATTATCATCCCCCACTCATTTGTACACTATATGAAATGAGGAAAAATCATACTGCCACTTTTCTTCTATACGCCTTTGCCAAAAGGGATGCAAAAAAATATATGCTTATATTATAACACAGTATTTATAAGCATGTTTTGTTTGATGTGCTGCAATCTGCAATGCAATGAAAGCGCAGTGTGTCTGTGTGTCAGTAAAGTAAGCAGTACGGAAATGATTAAGTTTGAATAGAGTAGTGGAGGTGTGTATAATCATTATCATCTCAATAAAGCTTAGTTTGGTTAACGCTTTGCTTGTTTTATTCATCAGAATATCAGCATATCACATATTTTACAATGTTAAATACGCGTGTATGCGTGTAAATCTGATGTGCTGATGATGATGCAGCTCTCTGAATCTGAACTGCATATTAGATAGGAAAAGAACGTTTCAAAAAACATAACAAAGAGATTCCCTTAAAAAACAAGATAGAAAGCAAGGTATAAAATATATAGCATGATCAGCGTACCTACATGTACTTCGTTTTTAAAAAAAAGGAGAGCATCATCATCGCAGCGCAGCGTAAGTATATGAATACTACAAGCTTTATAAAATGCAATGTGCACTGCAAGCGAAACCTTTTTTATTGAGACTAGGACAATGCTAATCTAGAATCTGACTCTCTCTCTGTCAACGTTACAAATATCCCTTTTCCATATTTTTTAGTGCAAACGCATTTCAATGCTCTCACAGT
>JAQIWN010001232.1:0-22197 GCA_034699025.1 Entomobrya cf. arborea Gr-Col-00668
AAGAATACTCCATTACTAAATGCTGTAGTTGGCATTATCCCTTATTGTGCTAAATAGGCTTTTCCGAAAACAGAATGTCGGTTTCAGATAAGTCTATTTTGAACATTTTGAGTCAGCGCCATGTAGTCTCAACATCAGCCCAATATCTGGATCACTATCTATAAAAATATGTATATTAAGCTAAAATCGATAATAATAAGCAGAATTGGAACTTATTATCTGTATCTTGCTTGATGTATTTTGTGGCCTAAGGGAATAGTGATTTAAGAGACCTGACATCATAAGGCAGAAGATCAATGCAATGGTACAGTTTTCGTTTTTGTATTTTGTCATTTTATGAATTCCATGGAACATGTAATACTATGTTGTTAAAAAGTCAAAGAGTTTCATTAAAATATTATTGAATTTCGATCTCATTGACGATAAAAGGAAAATTGGGGATTGTTTACCTTCAGTTGCCAAGAATAAAATACTATGGAAAAGTGTGTGCCCTATTTCTAATATTTATTCAAATTTAAATTTTAACCATATCATATCTCATTTGTTGTCTATAAGTTAACAATAAGACATTTCATGGTACATAAATTTACCATTTCAAAGTTCAGGTTATCAAAGAATTGGAGTTTGGACAAGCTCGAAAGTTTCAAATTTTATACTTATCGCAAATGAACATTCGAAATGTAGAAAACATATATTAAGGCACTAATAACTCATCATAAAAAATCATAAGCATTTCGTCCTTAAATTTTAGCTCGTAGTCTCGTAAACAATAAATGCACGTACATTCTGTACACTCACTATACACACACTGCTTTGTTAGTAGAAGCACACACTTCATTTCGCACTAAGAAGCAATTTTCAAAAAGGCAATAAACGTAAGTGCTCCATCGTAAAATGTAATCACACATAATTTGCCACCAGCAGGTTCCAACATGGGTTGTATTCTACACTTATCACAAATTATGGGCAATAATATCCAATGTTGTAACCCGTGTCTCTCATTTCCCCATTTTTGCCACTTTTCTCAATGAATTTTTCCGAAACAGAATTATTTTATAGTTGGTTACATTTTAAACGTTTTGTATATTTTCGTAAATTTTGTTGTTGTGCGTGCGAACAACAGCCGAAAGTCCCAGAAATTCAATTGCAAATAAGGCAATGAACTTACATGAGTGATAGTAATAATTGATAGTGGTAATAAAATAAAATTTAGATATTACTATATTTGGCACTTCCTCGACCTTACTCGCTGAGCAATTTGGTGATAAGCCACATTGTGGAAGATCATATATATTTTGACACGAATTAGCCAAACAGCAAGGAAACTTTTCAACGAAAATACACATTTATAAATCAAGCCATATATATGTTTACACTAAAATATAAATGTTGATTCATATCAGTTTTTTATTTGCAAGAAAGAATGGATTGAAGACATTTCTATTTGTTCAAAAAATATATATATTTCAAGTATATTTTCTTAGAAGGGACCTCCCGCATCTATTAAATTCATGCTTGGCTTTTTATTCTAACCGACACAATACAAAAAAATCCAAATTCTGCGTCGTTGGATACCTGGTAGGAATTTAGAATCCAATTTCAATTCCATCAGTTGCACTCCAATTTCAATTTGGCTTCACTACCTCCCATAACTTAAAAAGTTTTTTTTTTAAAGCTGACGATTTTATCCAATTGAATACATCGATTGCTACAGAGAATGCGGTATCTTTTCTTATCGATATACGAAAATATTTTGAATTTTTTACTGTTGCCTAATAATTTTTTTACTAAATTCGATAGATATATTTATCTATGAAAATTTTCGTTCCATTTTGCAAAGCTGATTAGGATTAGAATTTGCATGCTTGCCAATGTGCTGCGATAAAACATTTCGTTTATTTAACGGACAGTTAGTAAAAATTACATATGTAAAATAATTTACCATTCACTTAATTTTTGTAAAAAACTTTTTAAAATATGTAAAATCCTCTAACTTCCTGTAATGCATATATAAATTCGTTGGAGTTTTCGCATATTTACAATTTAGTATACGCAACCTTTACCACAGATTTCATTCATAAACCCCAAACAAATCTCTAGATTTTAATTAAAAGGTGAGCGCAACAGAGCTACAGTTGTTTATACTTGACCGCTATAACTACTACCTCCTCGTGAACTGCTCAAAAGAAAGTAAGATTAGTAAGGATAGCTCTAATGAAAAATCGCCCTAGAGAAACCCTAGAGCAAGTTTTTTAGTTGATACACTTCCAATTTCAAACAAGTTGTTCTTTACTAGAAGAGTCCCGGTCACAAACGATTGTGACCGTCATCTAGAAGCAACGAAGCAGTTTAGAATATTTGCTAAATAAGAAAAACTAATTTGGCAGGACTAAACCTTTCTAAATGCGACAGCATATTAGCAGCCACCGAAATCGGTTTATCGCACGTGTATTATGCTTATACCATTAAAATGTAGTTGGGGAATGGTGTCGCAAGAAAAAGATAGCTTTTACCTTCTTCTGACACGTATAAGTACATTGATCAACGGAACCTGTCTTACAACCTATTTAAATGAACAAATTACGAAGATATTCCCCAAGTTCTCATGTGACAGCATGTCCCAAATACATTATGATGATATTAATGATATATACAAAATACAAATGTGATAAACCCCATTCAGCAGCTGCTAATTTACCATCGCATCGAAAGGGTTTAATCATACCCCTAATTTGGACCTGGTTGATCCCTTCGGTTCCATACAGGGTTGCAAAAAAATTCTGTTCAATTTTAAGATTTTATAAAAACATTTAATTTCAGCCATGCAGCAATATTGCATTACAATTTAAATTTTACATGATAGAATGTAATGATTGCGAATTAAAATGTTGGACAGCAATTTTGCAAGTTTATTTGCAGATTTAAAATCTGCATGAGTTTGTCTTCTTTGAGTGTAATTATTGCGTAATGAAGTGTCCAGATTTTATCATTTATCAAGTTAGTATAAGACTTCATTGAAAGTACGCGTCTGCTTTGTCAGGAGTTAAGGTAAACGCAATGTTAAGTTAGGTTACTTAATGCATTGACTTACTCTTCTAATGCGTTGAAGAGCACGATACACTTACTGCCTGTGGAAGAACAGACATTTTTCTGTACACACACGCTATCGCAATGTATTTATACTGATACTCGCTAAAATTGAATTAAATAGTTCATGAAATCTCCTAATTTTTCGACGGCACTAACAAAAGTTTTCCGTTTTTCTTTTTACTTAAAGGAAATAAGTACCATTATAAGATGGAGGCATATGTGTACATCAGTTAGCATCATATTTAGGCTGAACATATCTTATTACAAGCGATTTTGTCGATATTACTAGATAGCTATAACTACTGGTTTCACTAAAATACCCTAAAATCCATACGAAAGAATAATAAGCTGCCAATGAACTGAAACGAAGCAGAAGTGTAGAAATATACACACACATATGCCAAAAACTTTACCGTATGAGTTCATCGTAATTACTAACATTTCATGGTGCCAATAACGAACATCAAGTACCTTGTGGGAAACTTCCCTTTCACAAAAATTATCTCCAGGATTTTTCAATTTCGCTAATAATATCATCTAACGTCACTCTTCTTTTAGCCAGGCATTCTCTTACGACTATGTTGAATGAACTTTCTCGCATAAACCAGAAGGTCGATAGCTTGTGCTTCAACTAAAATAGTAGGTAAAACTTGACAAAAGTTATAGTGGCAATGTATTTTCTATGACCGAATCCCACGGGCCCGGCCTTTGGGCTTACATTGTTTCCAGTACCCTTGAACTTAACAATGATGAAAGCTATAGAAGCCGATAAAAAGTTTGTTTTCAATTCTATGTAATAACTATTTTTGAAGTTTATACAAAAACAATTTGATTTTCACAAAAAATGTGCAACATAATTTGTATCTTAAGTGAATATAATATATATCTTATGAATTACTAAAAAATCCAGGCTTATGTATTTCTTTAAAAAAAAATTACCTATAAATGTAAGACAGAAAATGTAGCTGGGATGTTCTGAAATTCTACCAGGACCCAGCTCTTGTTGTTGCAGTTGCTCTGCTACAAGAAGGTTTGCAGTACACAAAAAGAAAATAAAATATCTTTGTTTTGGAAAAAATACGTGGTCATGTTATACTATAATGTATCCCTCTGGACTTCTGAAACCATTTATCACTCATCCTGGCAAAGCGGGTTACCAATTCATGTTCTACATTTATTGAATGACTACTTTTTGAAGCAGAATGTACCTAATATTTATATTGAATATTGTACACTACAATTTATATTTGTGGTCTTTAATGCATATAGAATCAATAATTTGCAAATCAGTAGTTCACCCGAACTGGCTTCTGGCCTTAAGTTTTAATTCTATTATTTCTTGGTTCATTTACCAGCGTAAACATTAATGTTGTTGTCTCGAGGAAAGCACTTCTCCTTGGCGTATTTAACGGCATTCGTCACCGTACTAAAGCCGGATAAATATGGGTTGGTTCTACATGCAAGATTTATTAAACTGTTTTGAGCCCATTTACAATAGTTCCTAATGAAACTTTCTGACATGGTTTGCTGATACATCAGTAAATCAAAAATCGACACATTCACGAGTCTTTGCCAAAATTTCTTAATCCCAGTGCCAAATTCGAGCCCTGACTAAGGGAAAAAGCGGTTATAGCCATGCTGAGTTACCTGAGTTATTAAACGGTTTTAACTTTTTTACCACTAAAACATTTTTATTAGCATCTCATTTAAGCAGCTCAAATGTATTTGTTATTTTCACCCAAATATTGAAGTTGTGTAATAATTTAACATCGTAGTACATTTCTGCGAGAACTAATTTAGTGCTGAACCCGACGAAACATTATCTAACATGTCGAAGTAAAAAAGAAATCGAATTGTATGAAAATGTTTTGTTACTGAGATTATGACAAAGCTATTCTTTAGCAACCGAAATTCCACGAGGATACAAAGCAGAAAAGGGAAGGTTATTGTCGAATCTCTGGATTTCATTGAATTTAAATTGCTTATCCTCTGAAAAACAACCCATAAAGTATTTCCATTATTTTTTAAAGAAAAGTTGGACTCGTGTAAACAATGTTATATTGAAGATATAATCCAGAAGACATAATTTTCAAGTCTTCTCATGGTTCTTAAATGTAGATTAGTTTTACTTTCTACGATATATATCAATATATTATTGTTGCTTCTAAACATCAAACATTCTATGTTGTTTTACAAGCGCAAGAAATGCAAGTATATACCATTAACGCCAGTATTACATATTTATATTTATATAAAATAGAATGGTGCCTTATTAAATGAAAAAACTAAAATAAACCTTCAAATCCCTAGCTGTGTTACCATCAAGTCAACATGTTTCAATTTTCAGGAGCTTTTCTGACAGTAAAAATACAAATGTCACGCATATTTTCTATTAAAAACAAATCAAAAATCCTCCAAGATGGAAGAAACGACTCCTTGGTATCCACCTTTTTCTCCTTTCAAGACAACTTAGGATACATACTAAGTGACATCAAAACGTTTTTTTTTTAAGATTCAGAGAAAAGTATAAAATCTATAAAAGGAACGAGAAAAGTTACATTAAATCTCTAAAAGGAACTGCAAATATAGCGTTTTGTCTTTGTCCTCAAAGCATTTGTCTTTGCGACGACATAAAAAAATGAAAGACAAGACAACGGATAGGCAACATTGCATCTTGACAAAGCAAATTGCTTTTTTCTGTACACTCGTCAAGCTTCACAAAGTTACAAACAATAACGAGGCACTTATCATTGTTACGTGGCTTCCATTCTCGTCCTTTTATTCCTCTCTTCTCGCCTAAAGTGTTTTTTTATCTTGAAAAAGCTCTTTTCCCACTTTCACTGGAAAAAATGTCCATTTAATTCGTGGTCCTCCTGCTTTTCTTTTTTCTTGTGCAGGAAGATAAAGGGCGAGAATTAAGGATTGGCATTTAAAGAACTAAAAATATACTAACTACAAGACTTTATAAATGCAGTCCACTATTACTACTACCATTGAAGTTGGCATGGTAGTTAGTTAAAACAATGTACCGTAGATAACATGTTGAATTTGCTAGTTTTTCAACGGTAAACATTAATGACCCAAAGACACGTTTTCGTCATCCTTCTTCTCGTAAAAGTTGTGGGTTCAAATTCAGCCTTTCTTAGAATGATACTGATTTTTTTTGCCTTACTTGAAACTTTAACCTTTTAACGAATTTTAAGCTGATTTGCCCACGTATCTATGCATGAGCTTGTAAAACCTGTACGCAAACAAGACTCAGAATACTTATCGAAAATTACACAGCTGCCTTCATAACATTTTGATATCATTTGATATATTTTTACATAATGTTTCTAATTAGAAGCTACAACTAAAGCGAAATACCATTAGTTACTATGGTTTAAATTGTATATGCCTTTGCTTTTTAATTTAGGAGGATTGTAAAAGAAAAGTTTCTCATGCATTGATTGTTTGATGTTGATTCTTAACCTTTTACTCTTATTTATAATTACAAAAACTTTCTCTCTGACTAAAACTGATTTTTTGTCAAAATAAATATCGTGACAAAAACAGAAGCCCTCCAATATAAGCAGCACGATAAAGTTAACCAAATTCTGTGTACAATTCAGAACTAGGTATCCTTATTTTATACTTGCAGTTGCGTTTACCACTTTTTGCCAATATTTTGAAGACCACACATGAATTAACTTCACTGACACGCTTGTTTCCAGCTGGAAAGACTTTCAGTGCGGCCACTTTACGTAAAGAACTTTTCAGACCTTACATGCCGTTTTGGTACTTTTGTTTTTATTTGGATCAGAATTTAAAAAAAACTAAAATTGTGAATATAACTTGTGTGTGTGGTCTGTAGAAAGTGGTCTTACGTTACAAGAAATACTACACTTTTGCTGGATAAATACTGCTCCAATCTTTATTATTTTAATGATCCAGTTTTAGCTACTGAGATTTCTTTTCTACTCTAAAATCAATTCACTGTATTTCTCTTGGAATAAACAACAAGGGATTACTTTTGTAAGCCCCACGTTACCGCTACATTACCAGAATAAAACCAAATATTATGTTCTTCCATTCATTTATCCTGTCTGATGTAAGATAAAATAAAGTAAGCTTCGAGTGAACTTTGGGTGAAATTTTACTGCATAAAAATAACCAATGTTACTATTTAAATGTATTATGTTTACTTTCTATTTGTGGTTCAGTAACCTGGAGATTACTGCTACACACTCTATTTTGGTAAAAGCTGAGAAAGTTTTACCTTCTTTGACTGCTTTTACTAGAGTTTTTATAAATATTTACAAATTACTTGCTTTCACCAGACTTCAAATCCAGCACTAATGTCATGGCACCATTGTGGTATTGGCTGTGGGTTACGAATGGCTCTGATGCATGGCTTTTTCTGGGGTACCATTTGGTGTTCTACACCGAAATGTACATAGGAGTAATGTTTGTGTTTGGAGCTGAACCTTCAGCAATATATTAGTCCCTAAAAATTTTCAACTCACGTTCACATAATATTATCCTTTTCACCGTTACAATTATTTCAAATAACAAACTATGAAATCGAAGAAGATTTTTAATGTGGGGTTTTAGGAAACAAATATCTCATCTCACATCATATTAAATTTAAATTCAACGCTTTTGTTGACAAGGCGTTTATAGAAATTTCTAATCATTGAAATCTCAATCTCTCTTTATTGATGTGTTTAGCTCTACACTTGTTACCTGATACCTAATTGTACCTTCACATCATTTGAGAGGGATTTATTTCAAAAAGTTTAGGAATGCTTATATTTTTTGGAAATACCCAGGCATCTGACTTTACGAAGCTTTTATAAATGGTTTTAAAAATTGAATTCGCTACAAGGATTGTGAGGTAACTTTGAATAGCATAGCAGAAGCATAGATATTTATACATCGTTATGCAGGAAGAATTAGGTATTTTATTAATAACCTTAAATTGATATTATTCAGGGTACTAATACAGGGTATTGTTGTTTCAGTCAATTCTATTATATTCTATTCTATTAATATAATTTCCTGTGAAGCTTCTTCTAAAATTAAGGTACAAACCACATCGAACCAAGCCATATTTTATTTTTGGCTCTTGAAATGAAGTTTGTGTATGTTTTTTACAGTTGTGGTTTTATAAAAACAATAAAACACAGTAAACATGAGACCTCCCAAGGCTACAACAGTTTGTTGTTAATTTATTTCGAAATCAGAGCATCAAACCTGACTCACTTTTCAGCTTCGACTAAATTGCTACTTTTTGTCTTTTAAAACATAATTTCTCATGCTATATTTTTCAAATTAATTTGATTATTTTGATTCGAAGAAAAAAATTATCACAAAAATACCAATCACTCACATATTTTTATCACGAAGAAAAACAAGTTTAAATTCGTGTGGGGAACACGATGTTTCATCCAAAATTTCAATTAAAATACGTTTGTAAGTCTAGGCAGAATAATATTTTTGCATACAATGCAATAGTCTTCTGTTTTGTTGTTTTTATATCGATAGTACATTACAATAGTGAATAGTACACATATATTTTTATTGAAAAAAGAGGGAATCGGAATGTAGGCACATCCATTGGCATTGTTGTTGTTGGGATGAATTGTTAGCAAAAGGCAGTGTTAGCGAAACTTCAATGTTAACGAATGGTCTGTAACGATTCTTAATGTTACCAGAAGTGCAAATTCTCTTCCATTGTTTTAATTTAAGAAAGTGGTAGAACCATCAACATAATAAAAAAACACTTGCTTTCTGTTTTGTACATTATGTGGGACCTGATCTGATCTATCTTTTGTAAGTGAACCAAAGCCAGACGTAATCATTCAAACTTTACACAAAAGACGAAATTAAAGAATTAAACCGGAAAAAGGAGAAAATTCATTTTTATACTTCTACCCTTAATGATGGACATGAATTTGAATTTGAAAAGAATCGAATTTCTTTACGTTTGTTCGGCGCATCACTTCCATTGTTACCTTAAATATAAAAGTCAATTTACCCGCAAATTTGTGGTTGTGAATGAGAAAATGAGGTGAAATTCACTTGGTAAATTCTATTTCTACTGTAAAACTTTTCCATGTGCACTGCGAATTTAATAATATGATCATTTTTTTCTGAAAGCAACCACGCAGAACAACATAAAGTGCCCGTGTCAGTTTTTTGTATGTAACCATGTTTTTGTGTCTATTCACTGCGTATAAAGTCGTCAGTCTTCCATTCCATTGACTTTTTTGACTGGGTTAACTTTACTACAACCCAAAGGTCCACCACAATCATTGAACCTTTGATAGAACTTTGCAATACACTAGTCACTATACTATCAAGCCGCCAACAGTAACACTGCGTTTTATAACGTGAACGTGACGCCTGAACTTCAAATTTAGTCGTCCAGAATTACTATTATTAATAAACTGCCCGAACGATCAATAAGTTAAAAGTTTGTATGCATTTTGACTGGGTTTAGAAAATTCGCTGTAAATAGGTATAAATATTTATGATATGAATACAATTTACCTGGTTGACAGGGCTAAATGAAGATACGAAAAGTTGTAGCTGTGGTCTTAAGTATCCACTGAAAACACGTGCAAGAAAGTTTCACATATTTATCGATTGGCCATGATTTGCCATTTCAAATGATGTCAAGTTTGTTGATCCTAAAGTTTCATGAGATAAGAGACATCAATGTCTCTTAATTGCAGTAGTAATTTGTATACAACCTATATATTATAGTCGACACTCACAAGAAATTCTTCATAAAATTCATTGATCCACAAAAATAAAACTATATATCGCTGTATTTTTTGATAGTTTTTTAACATCGTGGTTTTCAGCGTTTCGACAATGCAATCATTTCAAAGATTATATGTCGTCCACACATGATTGCAAGAATGTGGTTTGGCATTCGTCATGATGAAACAGTTGTCCTATAATTTTGTTCCTTTTTTTGTTCAGATACATGTAAAAGATAGTGATCAAGTATGATATTATCTGCACAGTGGAATGATGATTTTAGCATGTAACTATAAACGTAGATTCCCGGAGCCAAGTCAGTGGGGAATTTAAGAGTTTTGTGTAACCAAGTTTTTTATGTGGTCAGAACAACCAACAAACAAGTCGTTAGGGTACCATTATATTTATGTACACGTACGTGACCAAAGCAATTCAATACAGTCACTAAAGTGCCGGAACAGAGCCATCATAGATGCAGTTTTTACACCGACTGTATGGAATGCCTTTTCCTCTCTGCAGAAAGTAACTAAGCTATAAAGTAAACAAGTGTAAATTGGTGAAAACCGATGAACTGGAGAAGCCATAGTGTATAAACTATACAATACACACGTGAATTCTTTCAACAAAATAAAAATAGGTTAAAAAGTCAAAGACCACAATATCTTCAAAACAAACTTTGTACAAAAAATCGTCTTCAAATATAAAAAAGATTCCCTTGCGTAAGTGTAGAATAAACAATAAAACACACACTTCATTGTAGATAATAGTTTGATGAAAATCCTACTTTATGAAGTAAACGATAAGAAAAAAGGAGGAAGCAAATAATAAATGTGAGAATAAACTGAACAGTAGTGTTGCGTTGCGAATGCCAAGCAAAACTTTTGAACTAATGTAGAAAATGCTTGGGAAAATGCCAATAAACTTTGCAATTACTAACTATTGAGATTTTTCAATATTTTAATCAATGTTTGACGTACAGGTAGCATGTAAAATTTACAAATATTTGGTTGTGTTTATCTTTTACAAAAACCTGAATTTATAAAGATGTTAAAAATATTTCTTGTTTTTACGCTGTATTGTGCAGTGCATAGGAGAATATACTAACTTTAATAAACCGACGAAATAAATGAAATATAAGGATACAAATATATTTGACTATGATTTATCACACACCCACGAACATCCTGGAATTGAGAAGACTTGTAATTTAGCTTAGTATCCTTCTTGGTTTCAGAAGTGTTTGCAATACATAACGAAAATGTCAACAAAATTTTCAGAGAACGTTATTTTGTGGAATCGAGACGGTTGGGTTGTGACTGCGTGTCTAAACCTTACTTGTTTCCTCATGCACAGAAATATTTTCTTGTCCTTTTCGCAATGCACCGAGTTTTTCCTGTACAGCCTCCAAATATAAAATCACGTCATCCATACTGGCCTGCATTTAAAGGGAAAATTGACAGGCCCAATATTTATAAAAGCTTGTATTTTTCATTTGTGGACACAGTTTCACTACAAAAAAGGACATAGGAGTCGGAGACTATATATTGTGTGTATTTCATACCATTATCTGACCATCCTCAATCATCTCTGCAACTGCTTGAACGAAACCTTTCTCATCTTCTGTGACAAAAATGTATTCCGCTATTTCGTCAGGAGTGTATTCTCTATTGAATTTTAAAAGTAGAAAATTGGTCTCCAGGCCTTGAGTAGCTCTCTCGTCTTCTAAAAACAGGGAAATACAAAACAAAAAGATTCTTTTTTTACCGGGGCTAATTCCCTTTCACTTAATTTAGCAACTGTAAAATACGTACCGGTTGGTACTGAGGTAAGTTGACCATCACTGCCTTCTGTTACACTTGTGGGTTCAAGCCCACTTTCTTGATTATCTCGATTGTACACTTGTGTTTGAGTTGCTGGTTCTACTGGCAGTAAAAACAGGGTTTTCTGTGATTGATCTACTTTCACAGGTGGTGATTGATTGTTGGATGAAGTAACACTTCTTTGGAATGATTGATGTGTTCCATTATTGTTATATTTTTGGTTAAGCATTAAAGGTACAACAGTTTTATCGTACTGGTAGTAAGAATTTCGACTATTTTTTGTTGAAACTGGGGCAACTTGAGACAGGGCAGTAGTAACAAGCCCACCTGACAATCTTGGCAATGGATCGCATAGCGAAACTAACGAAAATATAAACAGGAAAAACATGTTACCTTCTATAAGAACTTCAGACCTTTCACTTAACTTTCTCTTTTTTGAAAATAACACCCGGTACTCCTGCTTAAACTATTCTCACTTTACATATAAAATGCACCGCAGGATATTTCTACTCCACTCAAAGCAGCACAAGTTGTCATTCTGAAGTACAAAGCAGAACTGACTGTTCGGAGTGAAAAGACTTGGAATAATATACCCAAATAACTCACGCACCACAACGCAACCCTATTTCTGCCATGAAGAAAAGATGTTCCATTCGCTTTCTCTTTTAAGACCTAAGGCGTTTCTACGCCACTTTCTCCACTATTTTCTCCTTCAAAATTGACGACATAATACAACATCTTCTGAGCTGTGGGATATAATCTCTAATAAAATGAACAGGTTGTTATTTAATTCAACCTTTATGCTTGCCTTACCCTACTTACTTGGTAAACAAGAAAGTCTTTAATATTTATTTCTTAGGCAAGCACTCCTCCACCCAAACCTTACTACCTATGCAGATACGGTGAGTTCAAGCCAAAAGCTCATTTTATTCCTTAATCTTCTCTTCCATCATTCTTTTCTCACACAATCAAAAAAGATGAACAACAGCAGCAGCAGTCAAAAGCCATGAATGAATATACAGCCAATCCTGCCTGACGCATTCATTTCATCCTGAGCTCTTTTCATTATATTTTCTCTCTTGATAGCTTTCACTTTCCCTTTGATCACTGTACATAGATGCTAGATCGCTTTCAGAAGTAACATTGTAAGTAAGTATAGCGTGCTTGTTTTCATATTTCATTATTTATTCACATGATCCGGATCCTTGCAAAACAAAATATTTCCCTGCAAAAAACACATGAAATGTCCTAAAAATAACCCCTTCTGAAATTCATGCATAAACATGCAACCTCCAATTATTCTACTTTGTTATTGTGTTTGATAGTAAGACTAAACCTTTTTGCTTTCCCTTTCTAATCACCATATATAAATTTTCAAGTTATAGCACTATGTAAGCTTTGGTATAGTTTTCAGTTCAAACATATGCTTCATAATAATAGTACACAGTACACAAAGATGTCAGGCTTTTTTGAAAATTGGTGTACTTGCAAAACTGGCATATAGATTTTTAGAGTAGACTTCCTAATGACAGTAATAGTATCTCTGTATGAACCATTTTTACACAAATAAGCCAACGCGATCCTAAGCAAACTCATTCAAATTATTTCAAAAATTGTCATTCAATAGGAAAGATCAAATTCCCATCATTAGTTTTTCTAGACAACAAGATGACGTCGTCAGTTAACTAGGGTTGGTGATATGGAATCGCAGACTATGTATGTTTCCATGAAGAAATGCTGATGCTGAAATGTTTGAGAGATCAGACTTACAATACTACATCATAATACATATATACCCCCATCGTCCTTATTTTGCAAAGTATGCTTCCGTGCATTTCATTTTTTTTTTCATCTTAATTGTTGTATGCCCATTATATTTTCGGTCATATAACCTTTAGAATTTCTATTACAAAGAGGAATTTATGAAATGAGCTCCCACTGTACTATTGTGAGGAAAATTGAAATTCTACGAGAATATTATTAATTTATATGACAAAGCATGCGGGAATGTAAAAGGTGGGATCAGTTTACCAGGCAAACTGAAACCATGTTCTTCTTAATTAAGAATGCTGATGTGTGTCTCTCATGGGTTTCATGTCAACTTCAGCAGTGCTGACAAAATGAAATCATTATCATTCGCGAGGACGTGTTCTGTTCAAATTCACTGCACCAAGAATATAGAATAATGGGTCATGATGTTCCATGTGTATTTTACTGTATGTAATTCAATGAACGTAAATGTCAAACTATCAAGATCAGAAAATTTGCAGAAAATTTAGTATATTCAATGTGTGCAACTTTTTAGCTAGGTAGTATATAGCTATTCATCAGCAAGCTTATCAAATATTAAATAATTCGTATTCTAAAAGAACTTCAGAAAAAAAATCTACCGCTTATCGTCAACACGCTACAGTACGGAGTATATTTTTTTTCAGAGCAAATTTCTCATGTCACATTAAATATTCTCCTTGTTTGCTTATATTATTCTCCTTCAACTTTCGGTCGAAATGCAGTAGGCGGACCTCACTGAGAATTATAAATGAGATCTGATGAGATGAGCCATGATATATAATTTTCGGTAAAATGATGAATCTTAGAATTCTAAAATGAACCGTTTGTTATCATAATTTGTTTATCAATATTTTTCAGAATAGTTACATTTAGACGAGATACTCAAAGGAAAATGGGGATATTATAATCTTTCTTTTCAACAAAAAGTGTTTGTAAGATCTTTTTGAGCGAAAAAATATTTTACTCGAATCTGTGCGAATCTTATTGATTAGGACCTTACACAAGCTGATTTTTTTCTTGCCCTTGGCAATGACCATTTGCAAGCGCCACGCAGTATCTTGAATCTACTGACGTAATCAAAGATTAAGCAGCCATATCATTTAAAGAAATCAATTTTTCATCGTTTTAGGAAGGTTAAAATAAATATGTTGCGCAGGGACCTACTTCGTTGCACTAAATGTAATGCGTGAAATAAATTTTTAAACAGCCGTCTAGCGTAAATAATATTAAATTGTCTCATCCTCGTGTCCATGGTCACGTCGAAAACCTCTACGTCTATTCTTGCAGATTGAAATCTCGAGGACGTGGGTAGTAGAATTGGGATGTGATGCAATACAGTGTAATTACTAATATTTCTTTCTTGAGTTTTGATGTGAGTGAAGACGATCTACAGTTATAATTGGATTACAACTTCTGTTAGGCAGTTGCAGTACCAGTGAAAACTTGGCACATCCATACAACGAAAAAAGAAATCAGTCTGTACCTGAACCAAATATGGACTATAAAATGTCTGAGCTTGGAGCACGAATCATATACATTTCTCTGGTGAACGTGCTCTTGTAATTCAATTAATGGAATGCAGAGGAGTTAAAAAAGTTAGATTTTAAGTCAGAATTGACTGTAAGTTTTGATTTGAAGTACATTATTGACTGGTCTGCTAAAGGTCAAATAACTATTGTAACCCTAAAGGTCATAAAATCATGTCGGATTTGCTTCAGTACAAAATCATTAGTAACATCTTCTTGAAAGTCCTACTCAAAATATAAAATTAGTCCGATTGAAGCAGTAGAATGAAAAATAGTCATGATGTACGAGAAATTTCCCAACAATTTGATATAAACACAAACTGTTTTAAATTTTTGTTCCTACTAGTATACTACACACTCACTCCCACGCGACGCGGTTTGTGGAAATTCGGACTCGGAAATTCGGAAAAATTAAACTTTAAGCGATGCTCAAGAAGCTTGAAAATTAAGTAACAAACAAAATTAAGTAAAAGTTGACTACAGAGATTTATGTGAGCGAACAAATAGTTTGTATTGTATCTTTAGAATCCTGTGAGAGTTGTAAATTGTAATGTTTTTTCTCGCTTATGAAATGATACCAATTTTTGTTGCCTGCAATTGCGAATTTTTAAAAAGCGTCATGCCCTGGCCCTGATGTAAGAGCAAATTCTAAGTACTTAGTTTTTATGAACAATCGTGTAGGAGTTCTTAAAGGCTCCCATGGAAGCGTACTTACGTAAACTCCAATTACAACAAGAAATGGAACTGATCCCTGAAGTAATTTAGCCTTTTTATCCTCTTTTGATTCCAGTATACTCCTAAATACGTACAGTGGTACAGTAGAGTTCAGTTTGTCCTTGGGGTTTAGAAGAATAAAACTATAGAAAGCATAGTGTCTAGTTTACTTGTAGCATGAAACTAGACGTGTACCGACCGAGATTATATGGCGAAGACCAGCAACACAAAATTTACTGAGCTTTTGAAATTAGTGTATGTTACCTAACATAAAAAACGTTACTATTTTTTACTTTTAAAACATGAGTATGTATATATTTATATATACTGTAGATTAACTTGAGAAGTTTCAGTTTCGTTCTATTTTAATCATTGAGTTGACATCTTATAATAGAGGATGCGAGGCTTAGTAAATAATCAAAGAAGCCGTGTCAGATATTTTGAATAAAAATTATAGTATGGTGGCCCTTGTCGCTATCGGGTACCAAGTTTTGAAGGTAATCAATAGCGATCCAGAAAGATGTTAGTAACCAGTTGAAAGGGTACACGTACATAGAAACAATAGCCACCATACAAAAATTACGGATTCGGACATGGCTTCTCAACCTTTGTCGCTTTATCTATATTCTTGGCATATCACTGATTTTAATATTAAAGTTATATTACATGTCTTTATTGATACGGAATTTCAGTCTACTCTATCATGGTATTTGGTACATTGAGATTAAATTCATGTTGACTTTTGACGAATTTGTACTTTGAACTGGAGCTAAAGCTAAAAAGATCTGCAAGAGTAAACATGAGAAATCGAGTTCAATAGTCAAAATTGGAAATTTATCAAAAAATGTCAACTGAAGTGTTCAAAGGAATATACTAAACTGAACTATTCGTTCATTTTTATATATGGAATAATATCAATTGAAAATTATTAATGATATACAAAACAAACATATATAACTGAAAGATGTCTTCCTTTTATGGAAGCGAAATCAATTTTTTTAAACGTTTGAAAAAGTTGTGTATTTTACATGACCATGTCTTTCTCTAAATTGTAAAAAGGCGCGACTTTCTGATCCTTTCAAGCTTCCTTTTTTTCTACGAAATACTTTTCATGTTTAGTTTTTGATCTCATTCGGCTTGGAATCAAATTGGTGATTAAATAATATTTCATCAGAAAGTTTGTCTTAATGTAACTATTTATGAGCACAGTTTCCTCATTTTTGTGTTTCAACTTACAAATATATATAGAAAAAATCAGTAACCTGAGACATTAATTGGCTAAATAAAGTTATTTTGCTATTTCGTTTTGATAGGCTGAAGATCACTGTAGATTTTGATAAGCATTTCAATTTAAACCTATAATTTTCACAGACGCTTCAAGTTTCTGTGCAATCTATGAATCACATACAAAAAATAAGTGAATTTAGGTGGTAGAATTGAACTAAATTGTGAGATACCATTGCATTGTTCCGTTTTATGAACATGCTAGTGGTGTTTAATGGTGGTGACTTCAGCAGAAAATACTACTGAACGAGTAAGAACAACTAAAGAGCTAAACACTTCAATAAACACAGATTGAGATTCCAATGACTGGGATTTTCTATAAATGCCTACTCAACATAATTGTAAAATTTAAGTTTAATGGTGATGTGAAATGTCCCAAGTTAAAAATTTAGAAAAGGAAAATAATGACGTGTGTTAAAAAATTCCAGTGACTAATGTTGTTCAAGATTTAGCTTCATACAAAAACAGCTTTTATTTTTGCTTTCGTTTTCGAAGTAGAACATCAAATAGTACCCCCAAAAAAGCCTTGCATGCATCACAGCCATTCGTAACCAACAACCGATGCCACAATGGTGCCATGGCATTAGTGTTAGATTTGAAGTCTAGTGAAAGCAAATAAATTGCACGTATAAAAACTGTCGCAGCGAAAGCAGTAAAAGAGGATAAAACTTTCTCCGCTTTTACCAGAATAGAGAGTGTAGCAGTGATCTCCAGGTTACTGAACCACAAATATGTAAACATGATACGGTTAAATGGTAACATGGGCAATTTTTTATGCAGCAAAATTCTCCCCAAAGTTCACTAGAAAGCTTACCTTATTTTATCTTATATCCAGTACGACAAATGAATGGAAGAGCATAATATTTGGTTTTATTCTGGTAATGTAGCGGTAACTTGGGGCTTATAAAAGTAATCCCTTGTTGCTTATTCCAAGAGAAATATAGTGAGTTGATTTTCAAAAGAACGAAATCTCATGGGGAAAAGACATGGATCGTTAAAATAAAGATTGGAGTAGTATTTATCCCAAAATGACTGCACACAGAATTCCGTTAGATTTATGTTACTGTTCTGTGTTTCTCGTCCGTAATACTTAGTTTAACAAAAAATCTTATTTTCTTCATTTTCACGAACAGTTTTCTGCTTGGAGTAAAGATAAAAAAGGAGCCAGAAACTCTCCTTGTACACCCGGAACATACGTTTACATTTTTGGTTATTTACTCTGTTCCAATGTTTCCATGATTTTTTTCTTGGTATTGTTCTGTTTTTCGATTGATGTTTACAACGTAAATGGTTAACAACATATGACAAACACAAGCCGATAGGGTTGTGCCTTGAAGGTTTAGAAAATCAGTGAATATCTTTAACACTAATTTCATATTTGGTCTAATTCTAACAACTTGACATGTAGGACGATGCGTTTCGTAAAAAAACCTATATTTTTGAAGGGATGGTCTTGAATGTCAAACTACGGAAGATTAAATGGAAAGATTTATTCCACTTTTCTTTGAGTATGGATTCATTATCCACGTCCACCCACACAGTTTGAATATGATCCACTATTGATAAACTAATCACTCGTTTTGTTTGAGTAGCATCTGCGTAGTTAAAAATCTAATCTTGAACTTTTTACTGCCCCATTATTGAGCACCAGTTCACAGACATCGTAATTTTTAGAAATATTTAGCCCTCACATGGAGATAAGCGCACATAGTAAATAAAAAATATAAGAAATGCTCTGTTCCGGGTTTGCTATTACTTTTCCATTGGGTTTCTGGCTCCATTCTAATTCAAACTCCTTGGTTTTCTGAATCCCATATAGACATAAAAGGTCAGAAATCATAAACATTAAATGCAAAATAGGCTTATGTATTTATTTCATTTAATTTAATTTCTGTGTCTTTACTCCATCGTGTAAAATGTTTTCATTTGTTTGGTTTCAAGTTCTCTAAATACATCTATATACGCGTGGGCAAACCATCTCGAATATCTATAACATTTTAAGAAAACTTAGTATTTATCACAGCTTTGACGAAAAGAATAATGACGAAAACGTGCCCTTGGGTCATTAATGTTTTCCTTTGAGAAACGAACAAATTTGAAACATGTTATCTACGGTACTTTCTCCTAACCACCATACCAACTTCAAAGGTAGTAGTGGGCAACATTTGTAGGATTTTATAAGAGTTATTTTACTAGTTCTTTAAATGGTTTTGTTATTCCCCGCACTCTCATGCTGTAATTTCTCAACAACAGAAATAAAACCAGAGGACCACGAATTAAATGGACATTTTTTCCAGTGAAAGTGAGAAAAGAGCTTTTTCAAGATCAAAGAAACACTTTAGGCGAGAAGAGAGGAATAAAAGAACGAAAATGGAAGCCACGTAACAATGATAAGTGCCTCGTTATTGTTTGCCTCTTTGTGAAGCTTGACTAGTGTACAGAAAAAAAGCAATTTGCTTTGTCATGATGCAATGTTGCCGTTGTCTTGTCTTTCATTTTTTCTGTCGTCGCAAAGACAAATGCTTTGAGGACAAAGATAAAACGCTACTTTTTTGCGGATCCTTTAAAAGATTTTGCTGCTTTTTTTCTGAAACTGAAGTGACTTGGCTTTGATGTTACATAGTGTGTATCTGAAGTTTACGTGAAAAGGAAAAAAAGGCGGCGCTCATTTTTTCGACTTTGAGGCTTTTTGATTTGTTTTTAATAGGAAATAGGTGTACCATTTGTATCATTACTATCAGAAAAGCTCGTCGAAATTGGAACATGTTGACTTGATCGTAACTCAGCTAGATTTTCAACGTTAGATTATAGTTTTCCATTTAATACAGTACCAAAGTGTTTTATAACAGTATAAATTCATACTACTTTTGTATATTTCTATAAAACTGAGAACAATTCTTTTGAATGGACTAGAAACTATCGAATGTTTGGCATAACTAATGTAAATTAAAAAGAAAACTGTTAGAAAAGAGTACTTCAAATATTTTCAACGTTGTATCTTTAATAAAAAAAATATTTGCATGAGTCCATCTTTTCTTTCGAAAATAATTGCAATTCTTTTTGTTGGTCCTTAAAGAGAAGAAATTTAAAATCAATGAAAGCCAGAAATACAACAACCTTCTTTATTTAAAAAAAAAAGTTTTTTTTACAGAGATTATGATGAAAGTAATGCTTAACCCGAAAATATAACCCATAAATTTGATTTCTTGTTTACTCTGACCCGTTATTCAACAATTTATCATCAGGAGCTGCAAAAGAAATTACGAAAATGTGTTGCTAGTGCCGTCAAAAAATTTGGAGATTCCATTTAATATTTACTTTTAGCATATGTTTTTATACGATTGGAAGTATATCAACTTAAAAGAAATTGTTCTCTAGAGTTCCAATTTGCGGTTTTTTCATTAAAGCACTTCCTATTCCTACTAATCTTAGAGTCTTGCTTTTTTTGGCAGTAAAGTGGTCAAGTACAGCTGCAGATTTGTTCAGCTTACCTTTTAATTCAAACTTACAACTTCGTCTGATGTGGCTGGAGTTTTCTAAACGAAATCTGTGGTAGCGGTTGTATTTACAAACAAGCAATGCTGAGTAACAGGAAATCGTAAGATTATACGGATTGCAAAGATTACAAAAATTTTCCGTAAAAGACCAATCCATAAGACCAAATTTATTATTATTGCGCACACAAATTTGTACTCAGCGTCACAAAATGGATCAATTTTTTCATAAACAAGTAGGCATGCATTTTGACGAAAGTAAAGTTTGTGTTGCCAAAGAGTTTATTCATAATATTAGTCTTACATATTGATCGAGTTTAGTTGAAAAATTATTAGTCAACAGTGAAAATCTCAAAATATTTTCTTATATTGCCGAAAAAAGATACCGCATACTGTGTAGCAATTGATGTATTCAGTTAGGAAATATCGCCAGCTTTTAAAAAAGCTCTTTTAGAAGTTGTGGGAGGTAGTCAAGTCAAATTGAAATAGGAGTGCAACTGATGGGATTGAAATTGGATTCTAAATTCCTACCAGGTATCCAACGACATAGAAATCGAATTTATTTTTTTTTGTATAGTGTCTATTATGAGAAAAGGCTCATGTGGGGTATCATACGGAACTTCCCGTAACTATTGAATTAATATATACAGAGATTTTTCTTCCAAACTTGTAAGGACTAAGGTTGGAGAAGTGACAAATTTACTAAATATGATATCTGAAATGACCCCTTTACTACTGTTATTTGTACTACTGACTACTTTGACTGCACAAAGACAAGATCTCCAAAAATAAAACGTTTAAAATGCAATCAGCCATAAAATAATTTTACTTCAGGTAAAATTGTTGATAAAAAAGCAATAATGGGGCAATGTGAGACACAAGTAGGAGCACTGGATTTTATTGCCCATAATTTGTGATAAGTGTAGAATCTATCCCATAAGCGAATCTGGTGGCAAATTATGTGTGATTCCATTTTACGATGGAGCACTTACGTTTATTGCCTTATTGAAAATTGTCCTTTTAGTGAGAAGTGTCTATGTAGCAGTGTATGTAGTGTATATTATATTGCCACACATTGTGCAAGCTAACATTTTGCGACATAGTGCGAGAAATTTTCTAAATGATGAGTTCCATTACAATATAGTTTCATCATTTCAAAGGTTTATCTGTGGTAAATGTTGAAATATGAAATTGGAAATCTTCAGAACCTGAAAAAATTCTTTACAAAAAGTATGCCATACACCATTTTATTCTTGGCAACTGAAGGTAAACAATCTCGATGGTTTTTTTTGTCAATAAGATCAAAATCCAATAATATTATAATGAAGCTCTTTGACTTTATGATAATATAGTATTTCATGTTCCATGAAAGAGTTTCATATTCCATTGAGTTCATAAAATGAAGATATACAAAAGTGAAAGTTGTACCATTGATCTTATGACTAGGAGTCTCAGGTCTCTTTAGTCACTAATCTCGTAGATCGCAGAATACATTATGCATGACTCAGATAATTCCTTCCAATTTTGCTTATTGTTATCGATTTCAGCTTAAAATAAATATTTCTTTAGATAGATTTCCAGATATTGGGTTGATGTTTTGACTACATGGCGATGACTCAAAATGTTCAAAATAGACTTATCTGAAAACAGGCATTCTGTTTTCGGAAAAGCCTATTTAGCACAATAAGGGATAATGCCAACTACAGCATTTAGTAATGGAGTATTCTT
>JAQIWN010001233.1:0-22192 GCA_034699025.1 Entomobrya cf. arborea Gr-Col-00668
TTAGCTGCATGGACGTTAAAGAGGTATGGCACACTTACTTATGAAGGATATATTGTTAATGACGTAAAAATAACCGCTCATGTTGACTGCAATATACGATTTCAAAATTTCCATAATGATTTGAAATGTGATATAAAACAATTAAACGTGATTTATCCTTGCCCCTTCTGCGATAAATTGGTCAATATTTATCCGCTGAAGCCAACAAAACTTTCATTTGACGACATAGCAGTTTTAGAAAGATCTCAAAAATTCGTAGCGTTCCCAACTTTTGAGGTTACTACTGACGTCCAAGGTAGACAATACGAGTTAAGTGAACACATTATGAAATACCTTACAGTAGGATATGAGATGTTAAATATGCCTATACTGACGCTAAAAAGTGGCAAGTTGAATTTTACAGAAAAATTGGAAATGCTTGGGTTTGGTTATGCGTCTCTTTTTGCTTGCTTAACGGGGAATTCCACATTGGGCCAATCGAATGCAGTGGTCAATTACTGGCCCTTATCCAAATATCTCAACAGGGCGCTATTTGTTGATAATCAACTCAACAACTTCAATAGCGCGCTTCGTCTACAAAATGTTTTAGGAAATCTTTACTTTGTTAGCTGTGGCTCACGTGGAACCGAACCTTTTCCTTTTCAACAGTTTATATCAGTTTTCAAATGGGAGATTTGGGGTTCATTGCTGGTATCCATTTTTCTGTTATCACTGGCAATGGTTAAATTATACACAAATAGTTCAAGATCTATATCATTCCCTACCTGTATTCTTACCATAGTTAAAGTATTGCTGGAGCAAGGGGACCCATTTCCGCCGAATTTTGACAAAAGTAAAGCAATAAGGTTTGTCATGAGTGGAGTACTTCTGACAGGTGTGGTAATCAGCAATGCTTTCAAGAGTGAAAACGTTTACAAAATCGTAATGCCTCGGTTCCAAATTTCTTATAAAAGTGTTGAGGACCTTATCAAGGACAATGTGACGCTGTTCACCCGGATCACAAAATTAGGTAATGGATTCATATCACATTGTAAACCTGATTACAACTCGAACCACTTTTATCGAATATGTCGTAATAATCCGCGTGGTACACCAACGATATCGAAAGGATACACTGAACACTATACATCTTCGAAAAAATTATCTCGAAAGCATAGTCAAATGTATCCAAAACTATGGCTTACAATTACAGAAATTTGGGATAAAATAGATAGCTTCCTACCTAAAATTCCTACATTTGATCGAAACCACTATTATGACTATTCATTGCAATATCAAAATATTTTGAACAAACATATTTCAGCTCATCAAGGTGAAATGCTTGCAAATGATTTAAATAACTGCAACAAAACAGCGTGGATGTTGCCAAATTATTTGGCCCAAATTTTCTACCGGTCACTTAAAAAATCTGGGAAACATTCTGACGTAAGTGTGAATGCGTATACATGGCCAGAAGTGTCCTTCTCTTATATGAATTCGTACGTCCCATCATCTTTACTGCAGCATTTCTCTTTCATTCCTCAAACTGGCTTGCTTGAGTGGTGGCCAAAGTTTATAAATAGGTCGGACTTAATAGATACTGAAAATCCTTCACCTACAAAACCGACCATGACTGGAAATATTCTTATTATATTTGTGTTTCTGGGTAGTGGCATTACAGTAGCAATGATTTTTTTAGTTCTTGAGATGTGGAAAAGTATATTTGGATGCGTCAGTTTAGTATACAGATGGTTTGTTAACCAAATACGATACGTAATATTTTTTTATGGCAGCTTTAAACAAAAATTACATACCATTTTAATAATTCTTGTAAAGACTCGAAATATGTTAAAGAAATAGTTGAACGTAACTAAAATATCAAAGCGTTCTCTGGTGTCTGTTAATGAGTATACTTTAGCAAATGAATCTGCATAATACAGCCCACGATCTTTTACAGTCGAGCTCGTTTTTATTTTCGAATTCCAGAACATATTTTTAAAGCTACAGGGAATTAAAATAGGTCTTTTATTTGTAAATTTGTCGATTTCGTAGAATTGTGGATAATTTGGTGGGAAAAGATAAACGTGTGCTTCACAGTTCCATGGTTTGATTGACAAAGCGAAATCCAAGTGAGGAATGTCAATACACTCACGATCAATGTAATGGTTTTGGCACCATTATATTTTCGTGTGGTTTTTGGGCGTTTTTTTTCAATTGAAAAATACCGTCGACGTAAGATGTGTTTTTCCCATATGCAAATACAAAGTCACTCTGAACTCTATACAGGGACCAAACTATGTCGTACCTTGAGAGTATCACGGGTTTAGTGAATGGAGCGAAATCTATTCCATCGTAATTTATAAGATGAAGCAAGCAGTTACCAAAAACATTCAAGTTTTGATTTAGGTTTGATGTAAATTGGTTAATTTTGCTGGTTGTTCGTCGTTTTCGTGCGATATGGGAAGTACGATCTCATCATTTCGGTAAAATTTTAGTTGTGGTTATCAACATACTCAAGCGTAAGACCAATTGTTTTGGTGTACAACATTGAGTCAAATACAGCTATACAATTTAAAGACATTTTGAAATTTCACTAACGCTTTAGCTTTCAAATCAGTTGCGCTGTGAATTTTGACGTTGTAGCTAAATATTACTAACAATAGATTTCTTTGAAATCTTTGCATTTGCTTCAGTTAAATTTTAATTTAATAGAAATTGTCCGAAACAGTAAAGGAAGTTTTCAAGGTGGGTTTAATGTAGCATAAAATTAAAGATTTAAAGTATTCAACAACAAGGTAACCTTTTTACATAAGATATTACCTGAAGTATCTTTTTAAAGTTGAATAAGTTAAGTTTAGTTTCCAAATGAAATTGTAATTTATGCAATCAATAAGTTTGAAGAGTATTTCGAAAAGCAAATGAAATATTACTGGCACCAGAAGTCTTGAGAAGAATAAATTAAGAAACAAATAATCAAACCAGTATAAACAAAATGGAAATATAAGCGTAGTGTTTAGCTTGCGAATTACCAACTTAATTCAATGGAATGCATAATCTTGCAAAATTCAGATATTCACACTTTAAAAACGAATGTAGTTTTGTAATTTTTAATTTGCTAATTGTAATTTTTTATGTTTAATATTATTTTATTAAGGACACCATTTCGTGCTTCATGTGGGTACTCAGTAAATACATTTAATAATTTTTAGACTATAATGCGTTTTCAGAAAAAAATATTCAACACTTGATTTGACTTATAGGTTTCCTCAATAAAGACTAAGTATTTTAAGACAGCATCCACATTATAAACAATGGTTTATTTATCATAATATCGTGATTTGTAGCATGCGTAATACAAAAACGAAAGAATATAGTGCATCAAAGGAAATTCTTTTTACTCGTTCATTATATATATTACGTAATTATTATTGTCAATTACGACTACAGCTGTGGTATTTTGGACATCTCTGCATGCTGGATATTAGTCAGGCCCAGGCGTAGCAGACAAACATGAGGCATTTATTGTAAATAAAAAACCAAATGTTTTTAATCAGGAGTAGATGCGAAATTATATGATATTAGAAGCAGATTTTTATACTTGTTGTGTGGGACGAAATAACTTTGCAAAAACTAGCAATGCCTAATTAATGTTAATAAGTCATGTGTGAGCAGTAACTAATTAGGAATACAATGGAGTCCTGTAATGATACGTTACATTTTTGGAAATATTCTGTGGGTTGTAATTGGGGTTTTAAAATTGGCTGGATGGATTTGAATGCAAAAAGTTCGACTGCTTTTGCTAACCCAATTCAGGTTTATTGAAACACGCTAACCTAACCAACCCAGCAGATTTAATACCTGCGTCAGGCGTTTTTGTGGTTTTTTACAACTCAGTATGCAGAATACGATAATTCTTGATTGTATTTATACCACAATGTAACAACTTGTACATAATTTAAAACCTTGGTAGATAGAATTGCACGGAAAACACATGAAATTACGCGGGAAATATATTATATGTTATATTCACACCGGCATCATAAAAACATTCTAACAGAAAACATAAAACTATAGCCATTTTAAACATATTTAGAGAGTAAAATGAATATAATGATCTTGTTATTTATTATCACAGTTAAGTTTGGTTGTTCCTAGCATATAACATTGTTTGCATGAAAAACAATACGAAATGCGAACATAGATAGCTTTCACTTGATATTTTATCTTTCTGTATGTCTAATCACATTTTATCAAACGTGACTATACATGGTATACATTTTAGAAAATTAAACACGACAAATAAAACTTACATTAAACTTTCTACCTCAAAGTTCTATCTGGTTTTATAACTAATGTTAATGTAATTACAAGTGGAAGAAAACGTGAAAAATATTTTAATAATTTATTATGGCTAGAAATTTCCTATCATATGAAGTAGCTTACTGTGGCTTGTTTCTAGGCTAATATGCATATACTGTTAAAACTATGTTAGACTTGTATATTCTGTTAAATATTAAGTGACAATTTTACTCACGAGTAAGTGTTTAAAATTTAACTTTTGAGTTAATTATAATCTCATTCGCAGCCAAAACAACAAATACACGTTTTATTTCTAAACTTTAAAATCTTACATTGTATCTGAAGTATTTTCAGTTAAATTATACATTTAAATATTTTGCAAACTAACTCAACTTTAAACCATGTTCTCCACTAAACTCATATTTTGGGTTTTATTGCTACGTAGCATAGAAAAAGGATTTGCTAATAACGTTGTAGATCTTAACCCAATATTTAAACGATTCCCGGAGTGTCTTTATCATGTCACCGATTTTAAGTTGCATCTAAATATGTCTGATGAAAACAGAATAATTCGAATTTCCCCAGAATACGATTACGCTGCATTTATGTATCCAGTAATGCTAAATCAATACAACATGCTTAGGACTACGGAATACATGTCCAAAAAGCTGATATTAATGGACACTGATTTTTCCTACATATTTCCACCAAAATTAATATTGTACAATTGTGCACTTCAGTTGTATATAAGTATGGACAAAATCGAATTCATCATGCCACCTTTTTTTCCTTACATTCTTTTCCCAGCTCTTAAGTGCAAGCAGCCGTATGAGCTAGGTGAGAACAACATTGGCAAATATGTTTGCCCATACAACGCAAAGAGCACTAGTACCCGTGATAATGACGAAATGTTGGGTCCAACTATCGAGAAATTTGGTATATTTCAAGCCATTATATCACTTGGGGCTCCAAAGTCCACCTTTCCGAAATTCGTTTACAATTGGGCTTGTATGGTTGATTCAGTAGATCCACATATAAAACCACCTGGAATATCGAATATTTTCATGAAACTGCTAATTTATATCTATCCGAACGAGAAAAATGGAATTTTAATTTACAACTATCAACTTCTTACAGAACCACGTTTTATGCACCCTTCTTATTTTCACGAAAATGTAAGCAAAGAAAAAAATTTGAAATATCAACTGGAAAATCTGAGAAATGCTGAAGAATCGCAGAACTCATGGATCGTAACAAATTTAGATATTCCATCTCTAATACATACAAAAATAGATTTTAAAATGGAAGATTTTTTCCAGAATAAAAGCCTGTCATTCCGAAACTTCGAAACTTGGATGCATATCGACAAAATCATAAACTGTGAAATGTACTCAAATAAGTCACTAGATGAGCCTTGTTCAAACATACGTGATGATGGTTTTCGTATAAATGTTTTTACTCAAAGTGCAGATGCTCATCAAATGGTGATTGAAGAGGAATCCCTACAATTTCTTACTTGTGGTGGAATCCAAGTAGGAAGTTATTCCTTACAGGGTTATATAAGTGCCTATGATAAATGGACTTGGTTGTGGTTCTTTCTATTTATTTGCATCACAGCTGTAGTAATATTTTTCCATGTTAAATCAGAAACAGTGTTTAATTTAGAACGATATTTGTACCAAGTTATATATCCAATAGTAACTTACTTAGAACAAGGCAATTGCACTGCAAGCAATACGCGCCGTGAAATATATTTATATTTCATAAGTGGCGGTTGGATTGTGGCTTTGGTAGTTTTAAGCAATGCATACAAGGGAGAAAATATTACAAGTTTGACAGCACCACTTAGTCCTACGAAACCAGAAAGTTATGATGATTTGATGAAGCAAAATTTTTCAATTTATGTGAAATCCAAACAAACGTATTTTAATTATGTTGTTTTTATTTTCAGAGAATTTATGCAAGGGTTTGGTAATGAGCTCTCGCATTTAATTAGGCTTGCAGATAATAATAATGTCACGAAAAGGTACAGAAAAATTCTAAGTTTTTCAAAACGAATGACAATAGAAGATCAATATCAGGAACTTCATGACAAATATGGGGTTTACTTGAGCAAATTAAAAGATTGCAAGAATGTTGCTTTTATGAGTTGGAATAATGAAATCAAAGATGCAACGATTAAGCTAAAATAACAATTACAAAACAATACGAACATTTCAATGATTGAAATTAACAAAATGGTAAGTGTGGGAAAAGAGAATATCCTTCCGACAAGAAAAGGTTGGAGATTATTTTATGTAAAGTTTCTTAAACAAACTCTCTTTAAAATCTCAGCAATGCATCACTCTGGCATTGCTAAGCAGTGGAAAAGATACGCGGCGTGGAAACGTGCTGACACTTTATTACGACGGTTTGATAGATTTGATAATTATGTACTTCTTGGACTTAATTTAAATGATAACATTGTTGTTGTGTTTTACGTTCAACTTATTTTATTTAGTGTTTGCTTGTGTGGATTTTGTTTAGAGAAGCTGATATATTATATTTCTGTGAAACTTTGTGCTGACTTTATTGTAGCGGGTAGAAATGTTTTAAAAAATATTTGTGATATTTTAATGCAAATAGGCTTGGTGACTTCAATTACATTTATCAGCAGATTTTACCAATTTATCAAAAAAGTACGACATATTATACTATGGTATCGACGATTGAATTTTTTAAAATTGGTTGGTTTAGGAAAAGCGTAAAAGTTTGTGGTAATAAACAATATTGAATTGAACATTCAAAAAGTATGACTGGCATTGGTTTTTTTGGTGGTAAAATATTAAATACAAAATAGAGTAGATTTTCTGGAATTAAGCAGTTATATTTTGAGTATTTAGTTATGAAAGAAAATACATATAAGTATTAATCTTTAATATTTTTATAGATGAAATAATTTATATTTTGACAAATTACACATCTCAAAATGAAAACACTTATTTTTAAAATCATCTGGGTTGTTAATTCTTATGATTATGATAGATTCGGGAGCCTTTGTAAATGCGCTTAAAAAACTATTGACTTACATACTTTAGTCAATGGAAATTAGTGCTAAATTATTATTAATAAATAAGAAAAAACAACGAAACTAAATGTTTTAATTAGTAGCAAAGCTAGTAACACAAAATAAAAACAACATCTTAGTTTACTTACTATACATAAAACTTCGCACATTTGTATCTCTTCTGGCAAAACCCAGCTGTCACTAGGTTATTGCAATGGAATAAAATATTGCATATTTTATTCAATGCGAGCACATGTCAAATTCAGTCACGTCAAAATGAACTGTATTTTTAGAGAGACGTCAAGTATCTGAGCGCGTACATTCCCTTCATAACTTAAGCATACTTTCTTAGTGTAATTGCTAAATACGTTAAATAAAATCACTTAGCTTTTCGCCTGGTCAGAGATTTGTAATTTATCTGATCGTGTATGATAGTACACATATATTTTTATTAACAAAAGCAATTACCAAAAAACGGATTTCAACTCGGAACTTTTTAATAAAGTATTAAATCAAAACATGACTGGTAACCAAACGAATTTTTAAAAATCCGATTTTTTAAAACAATCAATTCTACGTAATTGGTCGTCAACTAAACATTCCATATTGTTTTATAAGTTTTCATATGCTAAATTATTTATGCTAAATTTCATATTTTGAATCTCATTTGGTGGATGTAAAGGTACAGATGCGTGACAATTTACTTACTTGTTTGCCATTAAAAGTCGATTATTAGCTAAAACGTTTTCGACGTTATTCAAACTTATATTTTTGCTCAGAGCTATTATTTCTTTTTATGTACTACCGTTTTATTAGTAGATAAAATAGTATCGAAGACAGTGTCGGTATACTGGTTTGACTGCTTAGAACTCAGTTCAAACGGAAACAGTTCTATTCCATCTAGAAAATAAAAGTATCGCTGAAGAACAATTGGTTGATTCAATAAATTAAATTTGAAATCCAAGCCTTCAAAATTAATAACGCTTATGAAACAAGTTGAAAATGCATTGAGAAAACTTATATCATTTGCTGCTTCACGTTTTAAATCTGAAGTCTTAAAAGTATTTCCGAATGTTTTAGGATAACAAAATTGAAGGTATATAAAACAAAAGAATATTTTAATATTGTAAACTCCTAATCCCATGGTCCAAGTAGTACAATTAAAAAAAAATATTGCTTTAAAAATAATATTTTTTATTTGCGAAATTTTCGTACTGTTAAATGAGATTAGAAAATAATATTTACGGAACTCAAGAATGACATTTTTTGAACGAAAATTTTTCAATCAGTGCAAAAGATTTGGCTACTGCACGAAATAATACAATTTTTAAGAAACCTTGGTTTAGTATATTAATTTCTCAAATCATTTATTGGCCGAGCATAATGTCTTGAGATGATGATCAAATGGAATATTGAGATGCCAAGGACATTTTTAATTGCCGGCTGGAAGTTTCATGTAGAGTACAACATAAATCAGTGAGGTTGGTTAGGCATGTAAAAAACTAAATTTTCAACTCACAATGTCCACTTAAGGAAGTGGTTTGAAAACCCTTGTGAATTAAAACAATATTTAAGCATACATAGAATAATCCAAATTTCAATTGCTCTAGGCTCATTCAATTAACTTTTCAGGCATCAAGAAATTAGAAGTTTGACATACAATTCACTTGAGTGGTCAAAGTAATGAAAATTTATAACAAGTTTAGAAAATGAAACAAAAAATAAGTTTTTAATCTTAAAATTACTTCACTTCTATGAAGAAGGCTCAAAAACTCAAAACACATAAATTTTCGATATTCTATCAGCCACAGAGATTCCGATTATTATTCTTTAAGTTTTTATCTAACTAAATATTAAAGAGTTAAGTTATTGATCGACACTGTTTAAATTTAATCACTATTTATTTTTTTATTCTGAAATCAAATATGTTCATGACTTTAAAAACAGCCATGAAAAGCAATTGTCAGACCAAAAGAAATTGTAATACCTACAAGATAAGCAATTTTATATGACTATTTTAAAGACGTTCTTAGTGACGCTTTTTACAATTATAGAAGATTAGTAAATTGAACGAACTGAATGGTTTCCGAAAATCGATTAGTTATATATTAATCTGTTAACATTAAATCAAAAAGGTTACCATAAACTACTAAAATTCATTTATGATAAACAACCAATCATTATTTATGACCATGCTAAATGATGTTTTCTTGCAAATCATGTTCAATCGGGTATTTTAAAGTATTACCTCATCGGCAAACACAAATATTTTGCTTACGAATACTTTAAAGTCGCCATTGCTTTTCCAACAAGGGTTCATATCAGTTTGACCCACTAGATCTCATTCAGATAGTTGCTACCGTTTTTGTTTGATTAAGTCATTTAGATGCATTGATATATTACATATCACGGATACTTATTGGCTACATACTTACAAAAATGCAAATGTAATGGCAGAGAAATTGTAGAATTATTGAACATTTCTATATATAAGCATTTTACTGAATTGTATTTCTTAGCATATAAGAATTGTAACTAGTTTAATTTTATGTTTTACTAGGGCCAAATATACGAAAAAGGAAAGCAACACAGCTTGATTTCTTTGATCGCTTTGATGAAACAAAAAAGGTTATGTGACCAATTAAGTGTTTAAAAAAATTAATTAAACTTCTGATTCAATAACGATCCTTACATAATGTAAATAAAGAAGAAATAGTGCTGAAAGAAAAATTGCCACTAAATATATTGCACTAGAAATATCAGCCAAGTCGTAAGCTACTTTATTTGATTAAATTGTAAAACTAAATTGCTACATGAAGAATTCTATGAAAAAATTGTTGGATTATGTCTCAAATTTTATTTTAAGATACACTATTCCAATTATTCGGATATTTATGTTCAAGTTTAGTCAAGTCACCAACATTTTTAGAAGCTATAGATAGTGTGAATAAGCTCGACGCATGTAGAGTTTTTTCTGTGTAGGAGAAAGATGTAACATCCGCTTGTGAATAAGAAAAGGATAGCTTTAATGCTTAATAGTTTGTTATGCATAATGAAAAAACGGTGTAGTTTGGTGGGAATATTGTCATAATTATATTATTCGAATTTTTTAAATTATTGATTTAAATAATGTATAAAATTTCCATTAAAATAATTAAACTTAAGCCTATGCAAGTTAAAGGAAGTTATATACTCGACACGATTTTTTCTTGATATTAGCTTTAAATACTCAAATATTTTTAGTAACTTATATAATGCTAACAACCGGTATAAATCCAATATTCTTTCTACAGGGCGAACAGACCCGATTGTAAAATCATTTACTTTCTAGTTTAGCTTATAATCGAATTACAGCCTTATCACCACTTGTGTGGCAAATATAAACATAAAATTGAGTTTCATTCTATTTGTGAAGCTGTTAAGAAGTTTAGTTTTTGTTAAGAATACATCCTCAATGGTACATCATTTTTAATGATATCACTAATAATTATATTGTTTGAATACAATTGTAATAAAAACTCTTAACCAATCTTGAACTACAATTAACATATTCACAAATTAAAAACGTTAAAAAGGAAAATAATAATCCAGCCAGCGGAATTACGCCTATAATATAGACGTCTGAATAGTTTGATTTTTCTAATTTTTCTGCATTATTTTTTGTTTCCAGCATATTACTTACTTCGATTCTCGATTTAAGCTTTAGTACCCATTTGAAATACTTACTCCACCATTCAATTGCTCCGCTTTCAAAAAAGTACTTCGGTTTTAGCATAATACGAGTAGGTAAATATCCAAAATATGTGTAGCCGTACAAATTTTCAGTAATAATATCCTTTCCAAAATAAGTTGGTTTATTTTTCATCTCAAGGATATTAAACAATGGAATCGCTGTGTCTTCGCGGAGAATAACGGCCGATTTGTTGCAATTCTCCATAAACTTGATTAAGATTTGATCAATACTTTGATAGTTCATCAATTCACCTGAACATAAGTTACGCATACCAAACATTTCCGAATTGTCCAGGAATTTTCGCGTTTGAGAAGAAATGCTATGCTTAAATAAGGCCAAAATGGTCCATTTGTAATAAAAAATATTTAACAAAATTGCGTATAAAAGTTCGGATATAAAGGGAAGAGCTTCATGTTTGTTATCTATTAAATGCATTGAGTCATTGCCACTATTTTTTATAATAAACTCCAACTTGTCGCTAGATAATTTGACTCGTCGAGACATAATTTGGAACTTGTTTGCAATTAAGCTATCAATAGTATCAAAAGGTATTGTCGGTGGCTTTAAAGTAAGTCTTGTTATATTGTCGCCTTTGTAATGATTATTTATCACGAAAAATAAAAGCGGGAGGAAACCAAGCGCAAACACTGACATCCTGTTTTTATTCATTTTGCCCGAAAAAAGGTTTGATGATTGATCAACAACTGAATTAAATAGTTCAAAACAAGTTTTTGAAAAACGTGAACGCCAATTATATGGTGTGACCATTAATAATTCGTTTAGTATAGATACTGCTATAACTGATAGGATAAGAAAACTAAATGTATATATGTCAAATACAACAATAAGTTCCTTTAGTTTAATTACCCAGTGATTTGTTTCCTCATGGCAGCTAACAAAGCGTAGTTGCTCTTTTTGAAAATGTAACCCGAGATTTTTATACCAACTAATGTGACTTCCAGGTCGGCGATACATTCCAGCTCGAAGCTTTGGAGGATAAGCTGTGGTTGTTTTAGCTCCACACGAATCTACCTTAATATATTTCCAACGATAGTCATCATATGGAAAATCTTTACTGTAGTGTAACGTTGAATTTTTAGGAAAAAAATTAGAGATCATATGAAAATCAGCCAAAAAAGAAATTGCTGTATGGACACGTAGGTTCCATTTAGTTAGAGTCTGCAAAATTTCCTGAATGGATATAGGAATATAATTAATGTACTCTATGGTCATCCACGACATCACAATATTTACAAAAAATGGATATCTATTCTCTAGGTCAAAACTTGTGGAAATTCTTTGCAGACTCTCTTTTGAGCTTGGAAAACTTTCGGTTTTTGTAGGTAAAAAGCGAAATGAGTAACAAGGACTACAATATCGACACAATATAAACAGGTCTTTTTTTACATAATGTCCAAACAAAACTAGTACAAACTCTTTCATTTGTTGAATGTTAGGGGTACCCATGATGGTATTTACCCAAATGTTTGAGTCGCTAGGTTTAAGACAGGATGAGGGTTGGCTTAAAGTACATATTAATAAATAATATTTCGGAACGGTGCTTAAAAAATCTCTGTTCCGCTGTAGTCTTTCCTCAAAAAAGTTATTGGAAATCCAAAATGGCTCTTTTAGTAATATGCCAGACTTTTCATAAAATCTGTACAGGTATGGGTTTTGATCACTATTTGGCGGATGAAAATAGACAGAAACGTGACAATTTAAATTTTTGCTTTCCATCGAAAGCCGATCATTAGCTAGAATGCTTTTGATGTAATTCAAGCTAATATTTTTCCTCAAAGTAATTGTTTCGTTTTTATATATTATGTTTTTATTTTTAGATAAAACAGTTTCTAGAACATAATCAATATTTTGGTTGGACTGTGTAGGGCTCATTTCAAAAGGAAACAGTTCTATTCCATCTGGAAGAGAGAAGTAACGTTGAAGAACAATCGGTTGATTTATTGCTGCAGAGTTGAAATCTAGGCCTTCAAAGTTGATTACATTTATGAAACAATCTGAAAATGTATTTACGAAAGTGATATCTTTTGTTGCACCACGTTGTAATCCTGATTGTGTTAAAATGTTTCCGAACATTTCCTTGAAGAAAAATTGGAAGTAAACAAAACCAAAAAGTATTTTGATATTAAAAACCTTCAAGCTCTTCATTTTGATTATTGATGTGCAATCGAGAAAAGACTTAGTTTAGAATTAAATGCTTGCTCTTATTTTGTAGTATTAAATAATTTTTGAAATGCGTGTTGGGATTATTCACGAAAACCGAAGTCTTTTACCCAAAGCAAAAGGTTTGGCTTCTTAACCAAATAAAAAATTTGCTTATATTAAAACTAGTTTGAGATCGTAAATTTTAAGCAACACAATGGCGAAACGGGATATTTTGAAATGACATTAAATGTAATTTAATAGTAAATGTTAGAAAGATATTTTGTTTGTAAAAATATACAGGCTTACTAAAAATTGTATGCATGAGCACAATGTTTTATAGTTAAAAAGGCTATAGGCTCTTCAAAACTAAAACAAATCAATTTACAACATCCTTTGAACGAAATGCTCTTTAAAACCCTTGTGACTTGAAACTTATTATTTAAGAATTTTTAAATACGATGTAATTTGAATTTCGACTGTTAAATGATTATGTTCAAAACTCTCAAACATTGGATAGTTACATTTTGATTACATGTTTAGATGAGTGGTGTAAGGTAATGAAAATTTGAAACCACTTTCAAAAACAACTTTTTAAAACTTATATCAAAGTCCTTCACATTTGTGTATGGTGCTTGGAACCGCAAAACCTGTAAAAATTTGATATTGTATCCTCTATAATGACATTATTATCGAAGCCTTACTCCAATTAAATATTTAAGAGGCTTAAGATATTCATGGTCACTGCTCGATTTAAATTACTCTTGAATAAAATACTACACTTAGGAACCAAAAAAATATATGATTTGATTAAAGCAAAATAATAAAAATCATGAAACCTAAGGAGTAATTTCTGTGAGATCTAGAGCTCTAAATATGCAACAACTCTTGTTTTCCCAAAACCTTAATCTTGAAAACTACCCCTAATGACTGAAGAAGAAAAGTATTGATAATTCATTATGCTGTTAAAAAAATGAAGAAATGACATAAAAGATTGAGTACTGGAATTTTTTTACCTTATATTTATTCTTTAATCCATACAATACTAAAATGTTCTCTGGTTACCCCAATCCCCATTTTAAACTTTGTAAGAATAACGGGTCTGTATAATATGTCAGAATGGAATCTTGCACCTGCACTTCTTGTAGAATGTTTTTAGTAGAAAATCATTTAGCAGAATTCGAAATTTGCATTTTGCTAGTCGAAAAATTATAGCCGAATGAAGGCTAGAAGAATAACATTAGAAGAATTTGTTCTGGCAGAAAGTATAATTTAGTATAAAGTTAAATCTTCTCATAACATTCTCTTCTCAAATTCCAAGCATAAACATCTGAACCAAATTAAAATATTTCAAGCCAATCAAAAAGGAACCTAAATCATTTCAGGTAAAAACAAGGCATTTAGACATTCAAATTATTTACTCATTTTAGTTTTTGTTTGCTGCTGCGGATTCCAGTTGATCACGTTTCTTTTGTGAAACATGGTTTGCTAGCTCGAGGTTTAGTTACTCTAGTTATTCCGTAGCTTTGGTCAAATGTATTCTTCTTAACGATTTCACAATGGAGACTGTCTGAAGTACTTACAACAGAAATGGTTTCGATTCACAATTCTGCAAGACACAAGTCTACAACATAATCTACTTAATTATCACTAAAATTACCATCAAGACCTTCGAGTCTACTCCTAACACCTTTTTTAGAATCCCTTAAATCCTTACGTTTAAATCCCAAAAATTCATTTCACATTACGCAGTAGTCAAATGTACACGCTTTATTTTCAACTAATAAATTACAGTTCTTTTTAAACAATAATTAGTAGTAAAATTTACTTTTAATTTTTATGATACATGATTTGAAAAATATAATGTGACTGGCATTATAAATTAAAAGAGCTCAAATTTAAACAACTACTGGTAACTAATAATTATGCTTCACGAAAAACTAAAATATATTTATCGTTTTATTATGAGTTTACAAATTTGACTAAAAAGTCAAAATTCTACAAGTAAAAAAACTACAAGATACAAATTCTACAAGTAAAAAAAACTACAAAATACAAATTCTACTAGTAATTTTTTTTTTGACAAGAGGAATTCTACTAAAAAAATTCTACAAGAAGTGCAGGTGCAAGATTCCATTCTGACATATTATCGGCACCCAGAATAACACGTAGTATGTCAATTAAATCATCCAGCCACCACCAAACATAGACATCCTAATTACCCCTTCCCCCCGTTGCATAGTGCTTCACTCAATGGTCTAAATATTTAATGTAACCCCTGACCCGACATTTTTTTATGTTTTTGGCTGATGTCCATGTATGTAAACGAAGGTACCCATGATCCAACACAATTTTTTTTAAATTTAACATTACACAGACTTAAGTCATAGCTTATCTCCGAGCTATACATTGTAGTGTAGTGACATAATACAATCCAGAATTTTTTTTATAATTACGAATACATTTATCTAATTACTTGATACGTCCACCTAAATACCATATTTTTCCAGCAGATTATTGTGTAATTCATTTGTCACTCACCACCGTATTAGTTAGCATATCGACCAAATTTTGGTTCCATAGGATATCTCAAATTCTAGCTTCAATAATCAATATACATTTGCCGCTTTGGTTGACGAGAGCGATAATGTTATTTGAAAATGCCCTAAAGTGGATTTTTCGGGATTTCTTTGTCAGTTTTTTTTCAATTGCAGAGAAATTTCATATTTTTGACACATGGATGGAACCCCAGATCATAGAATTGTTGTAATGAGTAGGCGTTTCACATGCAGTCTTTGTTTGATGAAAAAGTCTGCCGTCTTTAAAAACCAGGGTGCCTGCTTTTATGACAATCGAGTTTTCACTACTTTGTTTTTCGGTGTAAATCGATTGTTTGACCCCTTGGCTTAACAAAGAGGAACGGATAGGGTCTCCTGTACATTATCACAACAAAGCACTTGACTTCCTTGGACTTTATCATAGGTTAGTACGAAGTTTATTATCAGGGGGTTTCAGGAATTTACTTAAGAAAATTGACAAATTCGTCAAATTCGACTAATTTTTTTATCAAGGATTTATCTTTTTGCCTTTCACATCTGTATGTCTTTAAAGGTAGCAACTAAGTCAATATGCTTTGGCTTGACTTTGTGTTATTCTAACGTATCAATCTTTTGTCTGTACGCCCACGTATTTAGGAGCTACGGACAAACAAATTTGGTCCAATTTTATTTAAAAACTGCTACGTATAACGGATGTATAAGTTTTTAACCTTTATCTTCCATCCACTTGTATTAATGTATCCCTCTTGTGCTTTCATTATACGTTCAAAATTGATTTTTGCTCATGGTCAATTTACAAAATTCCGTAAAACACAACAAAGAATGTAACCAGTGGAAGCCCAACATAATAATCGACCTTTGGAAATATAATTGCATTTAAATTTTCTTATGTTGTCTTTGCTCTGATGCAGTTATAAATCAGACGATAGAAGTATTCGATCTAATTGCATGATATTGAAACTACAATTATTCTTGTAAAAAAGTTAAACGTAGAATTAGAATATGCGATGATATAAGTTATTTCTTTTGTTTACACATTACATATACATACTACAATTTACATTATTTAAAACAAGTTCCTCTAAAAATAAATTTGATTAAAAACAATAAGTCAGAAACTAGTAGTCAAATATAATAATAGCATCAAAACAGCGCAAGAGCAGCACCCGCATAAAATCTACAAAAAACCTTTCCCCTAACCAGCCAAATATTTCATATTTTAATTTGATTGGACGAACAGCTTTAGCTCGCCTTAAAATTATTTTATTTTTCCATGTCCTTTCTTTATTTTGTGTTCTTTGAGCCAATAAAATGTTAAATTTTACTGCGAGTATATCCGTATCCAAGAGATTGCACAACAAAGTTAGTATTACAATCCCCCCAATGCAAAGCAAACAAAGAGCAATTGCAAACCAGTAGTATAATAGAAAACCAATTTGATTCACAGAACATTTGACACAAATCCAGAAAAGGGGTACAATTGTCCAAAATATGTATGTCAGTAATGTAGTCACAAGGCTTTGAAGAATGTATTCAATTGATTTTAAAACGAATCTATACTCAAGATGAAGTTTCAATATTCTATTTGCATTTTTACAATTTATAAGAGGCACTACAATTATTTGCTTCCAACGACTTAATAATACAAGAGAAAGGGTGTAAAAATACGCTACACTACGAAAACATTCAAGACATGCAAGAAATGCAAAACCTAATCTGAACAAAACTTCTCCAAATATCGTCCAGTTATTTCGATATTTAGGATCTCCAAGATATTCGTCTAAAATATATTTGAGGGAATCGAGTCCAGTAGAGACGAAAGCAAACGGTACCACTAAAATGGCCGAAGAAATTACTGGTGCTACACTAAACTTTGCAATATCACGTGTAATAATTTTGTCGTTAGATTTGGCAAAAGATTTTTGGTGAAATTCTAAAAAAAAATTAAGTCGCTTTAAAACATTAATTTTAACATTTGGCTTGGCTTCCTAAAATTTATTACTTACCCTTTTCAACATTTTTGGTCATTTGCAAAACTTTATTAAAAGCTTGATCATATTCGTTGATGTTTGTAATTACGACGATATTAATGTACACTACTGTACTGAATGACCACCATATGACAAGTTGCACTAATATTTCAATCTTTTTAACTTCGTCTTGAAATGTAATAAAAATCGCTGTTATTCCACTGAAGACAGCATATAATGAGGGGAACACTAGAAGGATTAGAAAGGGGAACCAACATTTGGAAAAGGACCTCGAAACACAAATTCGATCATAATTGGAATCCCATTGAACTGGAAACGGGAACAAGTAAAAATTAAAATCCCTCAGAAATTTGAAAATGTTTTTTTCTATTTTCGTTAAGCTCATTTTCTCATACTTTCTTTTTTGCCGACGACTATTATAAGCTGAATTTTAAAGGAGTTTAAATAAAATTGGAATTTTACCTAAGCAATATTCAACAATTCATAAGCTTTTGTAAAAAAAAATCAAAAATACTTAATAGTATGGTAATTTTAGGTAACCTTTATAAACATTGACCAATATTTTACGAAAATAATACGTAAAATTATGTTTCGATCAAAGTTATTTTAAGGTTTGTTGTAATGTAATATATAATAGTTTTCAAATAATTAACCAAGTTTTTAGAAAGTTTTGCTGATATATTGTAATCTAATATGGGTTATGAAGCCATAAATCGATATTTATTTATAAATCAAATTATGAGATTTTCAGTTTTTTATGACAAAAATGAATTGTTATTGTGCAATGCTTTATTGATATTTGCTTCTTTATTTGACTTTTTTGGAACGCGACGTAAGTTATTGAATATTAATATAATCAAAACTTGTATATTTGGTGATTTGCAGAATGATATATAGTGAAATTTGGAATAGACAGCATAATCTTAAATCAGGTGCCTTCGGAAATAAAACTTTTATATTTGTCTCATTTGTTCAAGTTCATTGAAAGCATGAACGATGTCGTTGGTGTTTATAAACACTGCCAAAATTCTGCGAAGCAATATTGCTTAAAGAATCTTTTGAAGTTGTCAGCATAAGCAAACGTAATAGAAAATGAGCTCAAAAAATTTAAAACGGTTTTTGAATTTCTTAAGGATTTTTATTTTTACATGCTCACTTTTCCAGTATAATAGGATCGCAATTACGAACAAATTGTTGTTGCCCGATCCTTTTAAAATGTTGGATTCCATTTATAATCCTATTTTTAACTTTTAGAACAACGAGATAAACCGTTTGCACCCAAACACCAGAATTGTTGTAAAAAATATTATAAAATATTTCTTCAAAAAGTATTTTCGTAGATTCAATGGTTTTACAAAGTCCGACTGATACAAATTAACCTGCACATATGATACAGGAATTTTTCAATACATATTTAACACAGTATTTATACAAGAATGTAACCAGGGAATTTTTTTTGACTAAGTACGTTTTTTAAAACTGCAAAAAGCATCAAAAGAAATTATTGAAAACAAACACTTGCAAAAACCAACAATATTCATAAATAAAGCATGTTATTCCAAAGAACATATTAATTTGTAAATTCAAACTGGTAGACAATTACATGCTTCAGAGAATTAAACCACTTAAATTTGGACAAGATTATATATGATACTTAATGAGCTTGTGCTACATGTTTTCCAATATTAACCATAAATAATAATGAACCAATTTCCTGTTTTTGTTTGTAGTCTCGTTTTTTAACAACGCGCCAATAATATTTATTCCCAGACTACATTTACTAATTACAATAAGTAAATTCTCCATTTCAGATCAAACATTACATGGACCTATTCTAAAAAATATTGTTCAAATTTTGAGACACTAAACATATTTTTGAGGTTCAAATTTTTCAATATTTTCAATCGATTTAAAAATGAAGCTGTCGGATAAACACAATATCTTCGCTTTAAGATAATTATTTTAAGATTTGTGGACTTACATTCTTATTTGTCGATGTTCAGGCTGCGTACCCTTATAAAGAAACACACTTAAACAATTACCTAAAACCTATACATAAATGTTTGACACAAATCACTAACAACTATCAATTTAATATTCGATATCCTACGATATCTCAATTTCTATTGTTCTCTTCATCGTGGTCACCAACTGAAACGGTATAAAGCTGCAAAGGCGCTATTTTACGTACCAAACTCGAAGAAAAGATTAGCAATAGATAAATTAGGAAACGTTTTTAACATTCACTGGAATTTTAGTGCAGCATTTTACAAAAACTACGACCAATATGAAGCTTTCAAGTGTAAAAATTCAAAATTTCTTCATAGGGAACTAGAGTACGGTGATAAATACAGTAAAGGACTGTGAACAGCAGTCGTATTTAACCACAAAAAGAGTGCCTGATGCAGGTATTGAATCTGCATCTCTATTTAACCGGAATAGCGTCTTGTCAGCTTAGACCAATCAGGCAATGTGGTTAAATACGGCTGGAAATAGCTCAGATGTACTGCTCATGTCCCTAATTTTTTGAGCACACATCACTACTACCCCCCTTCCTAATGCTAGTGAGGCGATTGCTATGTCTTTGTCTTACGGTGATCTGACTGTCATTATCTGGATTAACTGTGATTGCGTAACTACTGATTATTTAATATACTAATGAGGCGGAAGTTGGCGCTGTGTGTTCAAGTTTGATTTGTATAGCTACTAACTTGGCTAGAGAGGCACCGAGGTCGTGTTTGTCATCTCCACCAGTAAAGGACTGAGAACAGCAGTCGTATTTAACCACAAAAAGAGTGCCTGATGCAGGTATTGAATCTGCATCTCTATTTAACCGGAATAGCGTCTTGTTAACTTTGACCAATCAGGCAATGTGGTTAAATACGACTGGAAATAGCTCAGATGTACTGCTCATGTCCCTAATTATTTGAGCACAAATCACTACTATGTAAACTTTAAAATACTCAAAATTGTATTTTAATATGAAATAACCCAAATGCTACAACTATTATTCGTTGACCATTGACCAATCTGCGTAGATTTCGACAGTTTAAGCATTTAAAAAATTGTTCCAAGCTTGAAGTTAGGTACAAAATTATCACCATGATAAATAGACTTCCGAAAGGCTGTTGAGATCAAAGTCCTGTGTCAGTCTATATTCTTCTGTAACATTCCATGTCTTTTTTTTATTAAATGGTTCAATTTTTACTGGCTCGATCCGATGTAACCAGGAGTAGAAGGAGTGCGTAACAATGTTATTTTTCATATGCTCCATTTAAATACATGGAGTTTGTCTTGGAAATTAGTCGTTAGCACCCGGCTCTCAATTAAAATACATTTACAATTTCTTGATGGAAACATTTTCTTTTCATGAAATCGCATCATATATTTTTTACACAGGCGTTACGTAGTCTTTATTTAAAGTACTAGTCTTGAATGTACCTATAATAAGACTTTTTAAATATGTAAAATAATCTGACTTTGACTTTTACTAACCTAAATCACAAGTCTCATTTTACCCCAAAGTCCTTGTTTTGTCAACAATAGCTATATCCTATATCACTCAAGCTCATATATAGACTGTTATAAGAAGAAGAAATATATTCTAGTAGCCTTAGCCCTTTATTCACCCTGCAAGTAACACAAGTGCAAAGAAGAAATAGTTTACCAATATTCTTTGTTTTACACAAAACACAACACAATGCATAGAAGTAATATATGCTTCTCTCCTGCATTACACCATGTAGTATTGTCAAAGCTAGGTGAAGAAATATATTTAAGCACAAGCAGTCAGTGTTGATTGAAGTTGAGACCAAGCACCGTAGATACCTCAAAAAGCATTAACTTTCCGGGGCAGTACACAATGGATTTTCAACCACCTTCAGTGGCCAATTGTAAAAGTTTAATTTTTGAACGCCAATTTGAATGCTTTGGATGGGGACTTCGGCAAAAATACTTTTGGTGACCCCCGACCCCAAAATGTGAGGTCAAGGGTCAAAATCTAAGTACTGAGCTAGGAAGCTGAAAATTTGTACCATGGTACTTTGACAAATGAGGAAGTCGACAAAAATACTTTTGGTGACCCCCTACCCCAAAATGACCCCAAATTTTCAGCTTTGTAGCTCAATATTTAGATTTTGACCCTTGACCTCACATTTTGGGGTCGGGGTCACCAAAAGTATTTTCGCCGAAGTCCTTATCACTCAAAGTACTATGGTACAAATTTTCAGCTTTGTAGCTCAATATTTAGATTTTGACCCTTAACCCCAACTTTTTGGTGTCAGAGGACATCAAAAGTATTTTTGTCGACTTCTTCATTTGTCAAAGTACCATGGTACAAATTTTCAGCATCCTAGCTCAGTATTTAGATTTTGATCCTTGACCTCACATTTTGGGGTCGGGGGTCACCAAAAGTATTTTTGTCGAC
>JAQIWN010001234.1:0-22188 GCA_034699025.1 Entomobrya cf. arborea Gr-Col-00668
GTGGTGAAAAAAGTGGAAGGGCTGCTGCCACTGCTGCTGCCAGTCATGTTGTTGCTGTTGCTACTGTTGTACATGGTTATGGTTTGAGGTGGACTGGTTCCTAATAACCCACCCACTCCCAAATCTTTTGATTTTTGCAAGCTGATAATTACGGCAAATGACGAAAGGGGTAGTGGGAGCAAGCACAACGCTGTTCTATATTGCTCATTTAAAAGTTACAACCCAAAACTAGTCAAGTGTACTTTTCAGTCTTTTTCACTATCACCACAATCACTACACATTTAGAATCTTAGGCTGGAACAGGAACAAGATGCAGATCTCTTTGGATTCTGGAGCAACTTTATCATTCATCCTGATTATCGGAAGCGACAGTAGTCCAATGGATAGTTATTTTCTTCACTTGTTCAGGTTCCTGTTAAATGGATTTACAAATATAAAGGCGTGTTAATATTTTCCCATTTAGCCACTGTACGGACATCTATTACGATTTTCTTGTTAAACTATTTGTGCGTCATAATATTACATTTTTCATTAGATGGGGCATTATTCTGGTGTGATAAATAATTGAGTCTTTATGGAGCTTCATTTAGACGTGCTTGCTGTACTATTTGAAGTGTTCTATCTCTTTGTAAGAATAGTTCATTGATGCTCTATTAACCGTCATTCTCTTCACCTAACACAATAAAGTATACAGTAGTTCGGTTTTGTTTTACAGCTTTCATTATACCAACCACACCACTGGGAAAAGTGGAGAACGAAAACGATGAAAATTTTGGCAACAAAAAAGTAAATGACTTTTTCTGTAGAGAGCAAACCAATGAACATTTATGATTAACGCTTTTTATGAGCAAAAAAACGTAAGAGTAGAAGTGAACGACTAATGGAGGTACGTGGTGACCGTATATGTGGTCACTGTGCTTACCCCTCTGACTTTTCTAATGTTTTTACGGAAAATTTCACAGTGGATCGTGAAAACACGAATTTCATAGCCACTAAAAGTTGGTTCAAATTTTTATGTTAGAATGACAAAAAAACAACATCTGGAACAGTATTAAAACCCAATTTTGTTAGCACCAGATAGGGTATTTCTATTTTCTAGGCGACGGTCGAAAAAAATCTGTCGTCGTCCGTCTGTTCGTCTGCGAGCACGATATATCGAATACGGTTTATCAGTTTTTCATGAAACTTGGTGTACAAGTTCAAATGGTCAATAGAGTATTAGGATCAAACATCGTCAAGAGAATATGGTGTAAAATATAATAGTTTTGAAAACACGGGAAGTTCGAAGTTTTTTCTTAGATTTTTCAAATTATTTATTTCATTTATTTTTACTACTTTTTCTGTCAACTATTCACTTGGTCATAGTGGTCATTGCGGTCACTCAACATTTGGTAATCGGGCGTTGTGTATCACAGGTTTACCCTGATTTATTTTATACGTATGTATATGTATATGAACTAGGTTGGCATGTCCTGAATATCTGTAGATGTTGACGTGACGTGATGACTCGAAAATTAATGGAACTAGTTGAATGACCTGGTGACCTCGCAGCTGCGAATCCATGACAACAGGTCTATAAAAACATTATTTTGTATGAAATTTGCCTATCTGACGGGTAGGAATATTTCCCATTAAAATCCCCTATTCCTTTGAAAGTTTAGCGTGTACTTTTATTACACATTCCCTTTTTTATAGACATCTGTCCAAAACAGACAGAGATTTGACAAATAAATACATGAGAATATACCTAAGTAACTTTTTTCATATTTTTAACACTCGATAAATTGCAGTCGGATTTAAATCTGCAAGAAGAGTCAGTTTATACAAATGACAAAGTGAAAACTAGAACAGTTTTTTTAATATATTTTTTCTCTATATTACTTGTTGGAGGACAGAGTAAACTAAATTTACAAATTTGAAATTTCCTCAATGACAAAAGTTGCATCATTAATTTAACTTTTTTCCGTTTTTGACATCATCTCTTTACTTTTCCTTGTACATGATTTAAAATTTTGCAGACACAGAAAAAAGGTTTTAAGATCGACGCTAAGCTTTTTGCTTCAAAACATTTTGAAAATCAGAAATGAAAACAAATACTTTTTATGTTGAACTGAACATGTCCCTGAAATAATTTGCTCTCTGCTTGTTACAAATTACAAGCTTTTGTTTAAATTTTTCAATAATTTGTTGAACAAAGTAGTATAGTATTAACTTTGTTTAACTTCAAGCTCATTGACAAAAAAATACGTGATTTTAGAAAGCAAACGCACAGATAGCTTCCAAATCAGTTCTTGATAAAAGTAACATAATTTATTCTGTGAAAATTTATTTCCACGGGTTTTGCTAGTAAGCAAAAAAACTTGTGAGTTGTAAGCTTCGCTACAGCTTTATTTCTAAATATGCAACCATTTTACGGAAACTGTTCCTTTTGCATTTCCCTTCTCAACTTTCTCTCGTTCATTTTAGATCACCAAAATTTTGTTTACTCTTTCGAGCGAGTGTTTCCCTTTTAGTTTTACCTTCTCAAAGGGTTTTCCCTGTGTACTCGTAACATGAGAAAGTCTAAACCACCGAAAGCTTTTCAAATTCAAACAGAAAAGTGAGAAGAGGAAGAAGAAAGCTTGCTATTTTGATGATGGTGATGACAACGACTCTACAACTTTGGCCATGTCTTAGTCTTCTTACTTTTTACCATGTCTCTCAATTATACATACATATTCATAAAAATATATTTGTTTTAAAACTGATAGTTATAAATAAATAAAGTTCGTGTAGCTGCATAGGCACAACTTATTATTAGATTTATTAGACTGGTTCATTTCAAGTTCAAAATTATGTTGTATTCTTTTTAGTCATTTGTTGGCAAATAAATGCATGTGACTGTGAGTATCTCAAAACAACGGATGGATATTTATGAAAGTTATTTTATGAAATGAAGAGAACTAATTTCGACAATGATACAGCGACAGTCTCAAGAAGTAATCCGAGTAGACAAGCGACAGGAAATGAGAGATCGTCGTTACAGTCCCATTTATACTTTTAGAAACTGTCTCACAGATTTGTAAACGTAATAGTAATAAGGAAAATGGGTTGGAGGCTGAAACACCTCAGTTTGTGCTCCTGAATATTTCACACTCATTTATGCACATTTAATAATGGAAAATTACATACCTTTAAGTTTTGTAAAAGAAGAGAGAGAGAGAGCGGCATCAAAATTCAATCCATTTTAGATTCAATTCAAAAAACTATTCGTGTCATCTTGGCGGTTCATCTTAACCTCTCACAAAAACGTTATCTCTCCTTTGTTTTTCTGGTTATTTAGGCTGTATTGCTGGTTACCTCTAACTTTTTTTCGTAAACAGTTGGAATTCGTACGTGTAATTGTGAATTTGACATAAGTATCCTTGGAAGATTGTACTTGACGCAAGCATCACCGCAACAACAACAGCAAGCCAAGCCACTACCTTCCACTTGATGCTTTATGTGTTAGTGGAGGAGAAATGGAGGAAAGGCGATGACTTGAGAAGGAAAAAGAGAAAAACGAGGATGAAATGCTGGTCTTCGAATGTCTCTTGTTTGGCAACTGAAAACCACCACATTCACTTGAGTCACTATGTCAATCAGACGTAAAACATGGAGGCTGGTAAACAGTCACTCAACTCAGGTCGGTGAAAGGCGCACTTCACTGATTTCAATTGATTTAACCCTTGAGTTGCCTTGACGTCAATGTTGTCGATACAAATTAAATTCCTCAGATGGCTGATTCTAGAAAAGAAAAAGAGCATGCAAAATTATTGTGAAATGTTTTATAGCTTGTTTTGTAAAATGTTCATCTTTATTTTTAGAATAAATGCCGAGTAGAGTAAATATACATGCAAGAGATCTCTTAGCAAATGAATTTAAAAGAGAAATACCCGTAATAAACGTAATTACACAAAAATGCAAGCTAGCTTTTTTAATTAAATTGTTTTCTATTTGTTGTCCATTTAGAAATGGATGGCTCGCGAAAAATTAATTTGAGTATTTCAGTGCGAAAAAGTAAGTACAGCCATCGGTCATATCAGTTGCGATGAAGATGTTCAAATTTCATTTTTTATTGAATTCTTTTAGTTGCTGCAACCTTTTTGTTGAGATTTCATTAGCGAGAACACTCAACAAAAGCAAATAGATATAATATAATAATTATAATTAATTTTTCAGAACAATAAGTATGATCATCAGAACAAGGACGCCACGCATCACCATAGCAGGAAAATTTATTTGTGGAGTTGGGAATTTTGATTAAAGCAAACTTACAGGGAAAATGAGTGATAACTTATGGTGATGTGGGTTTAGAATTATTAACTACCGAATTGCGAAGCAAGGTAGTCACTGTTTTTAACATCCTGTCTGTCTGTGTGTCCGCACAGTTTTTCTCAAAAACTACTTAACCGATTAACACCAAACTTGGTACACAACTTTCTAAGGTCAATACCTCCTATGGGATTGAATTTCAGACCCCCAGGTCAACTTTGATCCGAGATATGGAGGTCAAAAGATCACATACATTTCTGATGGGAAAAAATGGTGCAGTGTACCATCCAGTTGTTTTACTAGATGTTTTTTTTCACCATTACTGACAAAAGTGTCGGAGTGGTTAAGCCACTACTCCATATTCACCTGAGGGTTCCGGGATCGAATCTTAGCAGGCTGGGGCAACTTGACAAATTGTCAGAAAATGCTGGAGTAACTTGAGAAAATGTCAGAAAAGGCCGGGGTAACTCGAGAAAATGTCAGAAAAGGCCAGGGGTAACTCGAGAAAATGTCGGAAAAGGCGTCATAAGGGTCGTACAAAGTTCACAAGCGGCTTATAAACACTACAAGCGTCGTATACATCTACTCATTCACTTCAATTCGGTAGTTGATTTTTAGAGTTTTTACACTCTTCTAGTTTACTTCTCACATTGCCATTTTGACAGGGTAACTTCATATAAATACTAAAATGGAAAGTTCGGTGGTATGCTTGTGACTTTTGAAAGAAACGAATGTTGTCAAGGGGCTTTTGATATTTACTAAATATTTAAAATACAATACAGACATACTTTTTTTTGTTTATAATAGCAAACCAAGTGATTCGGAAGAGTTGGTTTCAGTCTGGAATGTGAATTTGCAAATAAATAAAATGGCCTTGTCAGTACTTCATATAGTCTGCTGTCATTTATATCAAACTCCATCATAACCACTTTTACACCTACTCTTTTTCCTTTTTTCAATGACTCCCATGTCTTGAAGTGTAACACAAACGGTGTAGAGAAAGTGGGACAAGAAAGTTCATTAAACAAGCTGATTTAAGAGTGTGTTCGTCTGAACAACTTTGATAGGCAACAAGGAAGCTGGAATGTGAAGGATGTGGTCTCTAGTTCGCACTTCACCCCACGCCCCCTGCATACTCGATCAAAATGCGTGCTTATAACTTACGAAATTGTTGAAAACATTATTTAGTAGCTTGAGAATAATAGAATAATTAAAAGTAGCACAAATTTAACCTAAAACAAGAGTCGAATCCACTTTTAATACTTCACCTCTTTTTGCTATTTAACTTTATACATGAACCCAACACGTCACATTCTGCAGAAAATGGAGTAATTTGAGAAGGATGAAAAAAACGTCAAATGTAGTCTCATCTCTGCCATTTGACATTTGTCTTCGTACAAAATTTTACGGAAGCCCTGTAGTTTATTTTGCCAACCATTTTTTAGCAACAAACCTGAAAAAGATAAGTAAGACAGCTCAATATTAAGTGACAAAGATAGGTAGGTAGTATTGGTGTAATTTAGTACCTTCGGTTGAAAAAAAATAAATAAGATTTTTTTTGTCCGCTGAAGTTGAGTTGTTTATATGGAAAAAACATTTGGAGAAAATTACTTGGGAGCTGAAGCAACTTAAAAATATAAAATATTTTAGTCTAAATTCTTACATATTCAGGGTTTTTTCGGAAAAATACACGCATAGATACATACAGAAGAAAATAACAAGTTGACATTTTCTCGAAACTAATTTATTTCTAGTTTTGTGAGTCTTGAGTCAGTTATTTTTAAACTAGAAAGGAACAGCAGAAGATGAGAAGGCTTAAAAAGTTACTTTCTCTCGAGTATGTTTCCTTGAATAATTGGGTATTCGGATCGGATTGGTGGTGTACCAATTTCATTTTCATAAAACAACCCAATCCCATCTCATCATCATGTGTATGCTTTTCATCGGCAATATTTACGTTTCCTTAAACTACTTGTCTCATTTCTTTCTAAAAAAAACCAGTATTATTAGAAAATATTATATAAACTCTGTGCACTGGCACTGGGTGGATGTGGATTAGAATACATCAAGAAACATCATCGTCCTTCCATTTCGTTCTTGATCCCTGTCCCTGACTGCTGATTGTACAAAGTTTGCTTCTCATTTTAACGAAAACCAAGCCATCACACACAAATATTGAAGGAAGGCTAAAGGTGAACGATGATCTCATCAAAGAGCGTATAGAGATGTACTTTCGTAATAGTTTTATGTACACAACATCAACATCACCATCCGCCATACCAATGCACACGAAAAACATTTATCTTTCTTGAGCAGAGTGAAAGCAAACTATAACAAGTTTTTTTACAACTTTTTCTTGAATGAGTGATTGGGACACATTTAGAAGTGGGTGGAGTGTTGAGGCTTTTTAGGGTTGTTTTATGTACTTGGATACTTGTATGAACTGAAGCCATTAGACAAGAGTCTTTGACAAAAAAATTTCACACTTATGAAAATCAGGTCAGTGGAGAAGGGGAAAAAGGAAAGTAAGACAAAAAAAAGTTGCTTAAAAGTTGTAAAAGTGTTGGAAATGAAGACCTGCTCTACTGCCCGATTTCCAGCTTGATCATCTAAACGAGTAATTTTTTATTTTTTGCGCTGTTATGTAAGCAGAAATACATGAGATAAGGTACTGAGTACTGACTCTGTATTGAATTTACAGGCACAAGTGGAAATGCGAAAATTGATAACAAAAATAATGTTTAAGCATTACGAGTAGAAACTGCGTCAGTAGAAATCCAAGCGTAAAACTTTGTCGTTGTAGCGTCGTCTTCGTGCTTATTAGATTATTATTAATTTTATTAAATTATATTAGTGAAGTGGAGAGAGACATGCATAATTTACAACATATTTGCTTGTAAACCAAGTAAACACGCCAAAAAACAAAAGAGAAAGTGACACGTAATAAATATGTACGAGCATTAGCATTCCATTCAAATAACAAGAGAGACAGAATGCCAAATTCCCACAGTCACAGTAAAAAGCTAATTGATGAGTTTCTTGTGGACAGTTTAAGCTTTGCAAAGAGGAAGAGATGAAAGGAAATGACATTAGAGCTTTTAAAAAAGCCAGTGGCAAAAGCAAGGCCATATCTTTTTCGTCGTTGACATTGTCATCGTCATCGTCTACGGGACAATTTCAATTTCCAAAACAAAAAAATCGCTTAATGGATGATGAAGAGATGGAAGTATGGATTAATAGGGATACTCATGTGCAGCATCAACGGACAATTGAGTAATTTCCATTTAAACAGGGTACATTAATTATACCAAACTCACTAGAGTGATGTTGACATGCAGCGAGTCAATTACAAGCGAGTAAAATTTCATAGCATTTATTACATCACGTTGCGTTCTGCGAGAGAGAAGCCTATGGAAATAGTTTGTAGGGAAACTGTAAAAAGAATTTTAGCCAGTGTAGTTGGATTAGAGTGAAAAATGGAGCTGCCTTGTGAAAAAAAATCCAAGGTTGTTGTTTGTTGTAATCCTCGTCGTCCTATTTCCTTTGTTTTTCACTCACGGAACGAACCAGCTTCCTCTCTAAAAATGGTAATTATTCGGTGGAGTACTGTGAAAAGGGTTTATAATGATCTGTGATCGTGTTATACAGATGGCTAGATACAGTTTAACAACAACGAAATCCTACTTACACAACAGAAAAACAAACAAATGTACATAAAAAATTGTAGGAAAATTATACTACATAAATACATACGCGTATTGATTTTTTTTTATTTGAGTGTGATTAATTACAAAGTTGGAACACTACCACCACTCCACTGCTTCTTCACTTGATTCGCTAGTACCACTCAAGTTCTCATGATATGTCTATTCAGTAATCCATTTATCGACAGGGGGAAATGGGGTTTGCAGTAGTTAGTAGGTATCATGAAATGATGTCCGAATCCAAAACAAGCCATGCGAATGATGCGATGAAATATGTGAGCTTATTTGCTTGTTTACCAAAAACATTTTTATAATTGGGGTATTTTTAACATTATTAGTAATTTTTAAGGAACATCGAATTCATCAACATCAATCCACGGAAGAATGCGAAAAACAAAAAAAGTGTACCATAATCATACAAAGCAGTGCAGTGCACTCGTTTTATGTTGTTTCACTTGTACAAATAATCGGGAGGACTAAATGAAAAATAAGTTTCAGGAATTTTTATTTAAGACTCAATCCCTTTTGTCATTGATATTAATCGAGTGGGCGAAAGAGTAGTAATTTGGTAGGTGGTATAAAATATTTAAATTATCTTTTCAATACCCAACCATTTTCTCTGCAACTGTTTCAAACAAGTATGATTTACGTCTAAATTAGTTTTTCTCGTTTTAACGATAATCTTGAAGAGGAAATAGGCAATAAAATTGCGGCTTGTGGGTGGAAACATTAAAAACAGTAGTTCCATTTTTCACTTCTACATTTTAGATTGACAATGTTGATCATTATCATTATGTTAATGTTCTGAATTAAATAGCAATGATTGCAGCACTGTATTTCCATATCATTTGTGGATTTATAAAAATCAGATTATTATACAACTCTGTTCTTTCTTTGTCGTCAATTCTCGTTTTTACATAATGATGCTTATAAATAGTTCAATGGTTCATTGAATTGGGAAATTTGATCTGTAACAAGGAAAACTGATGGATACAGCTATTCCACCAGATTACCTTTCCAAGACCAATTGTGGATGGAAGTCTAAGAAAAAACACTGGAAAACTTCAGTCAAGTCCTCAAACCAAAGCGTGAAGCCAAGCCAATTTATCTTGAAACACAAACGCCAACGACGACTCCACGCGCGCCACGTTTTTTTGTGAATTGAGATTTTAACAAATCGCCAAACCTGCCAACAACAGAAATTGGTTAGCAAAAATTGGTGATTATGATGACAGCAGCTTTTCCTCTGTTTAAATCATTTTATTATCCGAAAAAGTTTGAAAAAGTGCACTAAATTCGGATAAAATTTGGTACTAAAAAGTTGCTCAACTATGCAATGTGTTTCTCATTTCAGTTGATCATCAACATCACGTCATCGTCATATTTCTAGCAAGCATTTCATTTGACTTACATTATCATTTGTCACATTCCTAGACTCTAGACAGTTTAACATATAATCGCTGTGCGAAATCCCAACTTTTAACTCTGTTCTCCCTTCTATTTTCAGAATATATTAAATGAGTTGAGTTGACTAGACAGGTTGGATGCAAGGCTCTCTGGACTGGAATGGCGACAGGCATAACATGTCATGAGAAAGTGAAAGTGAGCGAAGCCATATAATTTTCCGGGTACTTTTTCCCACAAAGATGAAAAATAAGTGTGATGTGAGGATGATGAGATGGGAAGTAGTGCAGTGGCGGTGGGAATTGGATAATAACAGGCGAGCACGCTCTTAACTCTCTCTGCTCAGCTCAGAGATGATTATGGTGATCAGATCAGAGAGAGAGGTAATGAGCACATTTTATGCGTACCTACCTATCATAAAATTCCACTAAAGCTATTATCTCCTTCCAATTTTCCCCTCACTTATGCAAATGCTTATTGAATGGAGGGGAAAAATCGAAAGGGAGAATGTCGAATGGGAATGTCGGGAGTATTGATGATGATGACTTTATTCTCAATCCAAAACTCAATCTATTAATCTACCTTCCATTTTTATATTCAAATTTTAACAGAATAAAATTACTTTTTTGTTCTTTTCGTTTTGGTAACAAAGTGAAACATTCGGTGAAATAAAAAAGTTTCAAAGTGAAAGCATCCTTTTTTAGGATTTCAACGAATTTAAGGAACAAGGGTAAAAATTAGAGTGTGAAATGAAAGCTATTTGTTTTGTGAGTGATCGTCAGATCAGTGTTAAATATATTCACTGCACTTTACTTCTTTTCCTAGATTTCTTTTTTTCAAAAGGGACACACCACCACCTCAGCCCATTCCCTACCAGGAAAAGGAGGTGCACTACTTATTTTTTAGTGTTGCATGACATAACTGTGTGTTTGCATGCATGTATATATGGTAATGTGGGTGGGAGCACTCAAGCAGGACACCATGAAGAAGGGTAATGGCTGTTGTCTCTCGCATGTCCCTCTTTTACAGGCTTGTTTGAACATTGACAAGTGAAAGCATCAAGAAAAAGCATCCTATTTTTTCTCCTTCAGTTAAGAGAGCTGCTGATTCTAAAATGCATTAGACCGTGTGTGAATCACTTTCATCTTCTACCTTTTTGTTGTGTTTGCGTCTTTTTTTCTTCGAGGTCTGCCTGCGTTTCAACAAAAAGAAAATAAAGTTTTTTTTCTTCTTTTTTTGCCTATCTTTCAGTATCAATACAGGTTGGTTGAGATAGATTTGAAAACAAGGTTTGTTTGCTTGTTATTTTGTTTAACTCTTTTATATTGCGATTTTGGGAGATGAGGACGACCTTCTGTCTAACTACATATCTCTGTGGGTGCATTTTTTCACTTTGATTACGTATATTACACAACCAACACCACCATCACCCATCACTCTAACCATCTTATGTACAAACAAAGCAGTGAGCGTTACGTGAAGGCGATGAAGTAGTAGAATGACAATAAATACACAAACAGAGCAAAACAAAGGCCTCTTTTTTCTTGTTTTTTTCTCTATTTTCCACCGTGTTTACACAGGATAGAGCACAAGCTCATGATTAAAACCAGAAGGATAAAGGACACCGACTCGACTCGCAGAGAAAAAACAGAGGCGACACTATAAAAAACGACATTAATCAAAAACAGCCTTCCTGTCTTGTTTTCATTTGAAAAAATAAGCTTGTGCACGCAATAATAGTGAAGCTGTCAGCGTTTCCTGTAAACTCTACAAATTGTCACCGGTATTCTGTCACCGTCACCAGTACCAACCAGCTGCACATATAAGGCAATAAGGTTAAGCAAATATTAACCCAAAAATTCATTGACACACGAAAAAAAACTCCTCCACTTTTAATTCAATTCGTTTTCTCTAAGCTTTCGTTGGAATTCTGCTTGGAAAAAAGTGGAACTATGTCGCGTTCTTTCGCTTGGAAAGTATTTGTACGTCATTCTAATCATTGTCATATTACAGTATTGACACTGATCATAATTATCATGATGAAGAATGATGCATGTGTGTTTTTTTAAATTAAACTTTTTTCGGTGTATTGAATGTCCACTTGTGTAGCACTTACAACTTTTTTTATAACCTTACAGTTTAGTCCATTAATGAATAGAGGTTAAAAGAGAAAAGTTTTTATTAAATTGCTGAAAGTCAACTAACGAGTAAGTAATAAAAGAGAAGGGATAATAAAGATGACATTGTAACTTTGATTTGATTTTCAACTTCAGTGATTACTTAGCCCTCATTGTAATTAAGTCAGGGAATATAACTTTTCTATTGATTAACATTTCAAGTTGAAGCGGCATTCAACATAAAAGAGACAAGTAGGTAGGACAAGGAACTTGTATTCTTTCCAAATAACAGGTCTTTTGGCCAAAATGACAGGAAAAAGGGGAAAAGTGGGGATTAAATGGTATTTACTCTGATTTTCCTCGTTCTCTTTTTTCTTGTAAACTTTGCTCTGAAGAAAGCTAGTGAAATGAATAGAGAGAGAAATAAAACTTAATGTACATTAAACCCTTTTTAAAGTATGGCACGTAAGTTTTGTATGTCAGGTGGCATGCCACAACTACTGGTCCACATGCTTCTTATCACAGTCAAGGATAAGCTTTTTTGAAAAAAGATACTTTTGGTTTAGACTTTTTTTTGTAAAATCTACACGAAAAAGATGACAATGCTCTGAAAATATAGAAAGTAAATTTTTTCAAGTGGAATATATATTTTAAAAAAGAACTGTAATGTTTGAAAAGCCATTCGAGAAGTTTTAAACCTTTTTTACAACCGGCCCTACTTTCGTCCAAACCTGTATATTATTCTGTCAAATATTTTTTTCTTTTGTACTTACACCATATCATATTATTATAGTTACCTATTTATCTTAGTTTTCTAGAAAAAAAGATACAATACAAAAATAAGTCAGTCAAGTTATTACAAAAATACTATTCGATTTCCAGAAAAACATTATCATTCCTACATCTTCTCCTCATTCGAGAATCTTTCCTACTCACCATGCACAGATTTCTAGAAGACAAAAAAAAACAAGATAGAAAATATGGGACATAGAAATAAAAAATATACAATATATATCGAATGAAAAACCTGGTAGTAAATATAGCAGGATTTCCGTTTGGGATGTTTCTTTCTGCTTCCGTTCTTCCCTTTTACAAGAACGGGCAAAATAGAAAGAAATAAAAGCAGATGAAAAGGGAAAACGCAGCCTCCATCATAAAAAATGAACAAGAGAGGTGGCATAAGTATATGGTAGCGTGAGTGAGTGTAAAGCAATTTTTGAGACAAAATAGATAAGATGAATGTTTTTTGCGCCATTTCATATTTTATGCTTTGCACGGCGACACTCAAAACATCTCATTCATTTATACATGGATGCTTTCTCCCACTTTCTCTCTGCAGATAAATCACACAATTTTTCACCTTGTTGAGCGTACAGAAAGGTAGAGGCAGAATGAACCAAGTGGTGTAAAGCACTGTTTGGCTTGTTTGCTCTATCTGTGTCCCCACCATCAAACGTAGCAGAGAAAAGAGTTGTAACGAAACAAGTGACAAGTGCTACAACCTTGTCCTTTTAACATGCTACTGTACATTATGCCAGTGCTAAGCACCATAATATCACAAATCGTCTCGCCATCACAAAAATATGGCTTTTTATAAAACAGACAAAAATAGGCAACGGTCTATGTTCTACTCTCAAGTTACATGAATAAAGGATGGTAATGGAAATAAGTTGGATAACTTTTTGAAGAGAATTATTTTTTGATGATGATTCCATTAAATTATGAGAGAATACCTGCTTAAGATATCCATAACTTATAATCAAGATAAGACATGGAAAAATTAGAAAAAGAAGCGAAGTATTCATCTATTTAAGTGGAGAATGGGATGGAATGGAAAGCCAACAGATTGAATTTCCCAAAATTTATGAATGGAGTAGGCTAGTATACATATAATTTAATTTACTAAGTAGAAAATTTCAGGCTAATGTTTAAACTTTATTTATCAATTTATTTGTGTAGATTATGCAAGAGAGTAGTTGTGTAATAATAAAATATGAGCTGCACTTTTGATCGAATATTTATGAAATCACTTTGTTTTATTCGTTAGAAAATCATTCAACCAGTGTTGCTGTTTATGCAACGCAACACTTTTTCGTTTTTGCCTGGTTGGAGGTCAAAACACTTGATTGTTCGATAAATGAACTGACTCGTGCTTGCTTGGACAAGGCATGGCCATCATCATGGGGTTCATGTACTAAAATTGAATTGAAGCAAAATGCTATTATACGCTATTATTACTATTATTATGGAATTTGTGTAGTCAAGTCAACCCTTCCACCTTTTCATCGGACAGAGTCAATACACAAGTTCAACTGAATGTCAGATAACTTTTTGAGCAAAAGGAACACCCAGACTCAATGTGTCCGACTCGGACACCATTCAACTTTGCATGCATACATGCATGTTTCATTTTAATGTTCAATTCAATTACCATTACTCTTGTAATAATAACAATAAAAGCTTCACGCACACACCACAATTCATTGATTTTGTAGTCGTAAACCTAGCAATTATTTTCACTCCGTTTTGCATATTATTTTAACTCAAATGCAAAAAAACTGTCCGTTTTTTCATAGTTTTAGTACATAGTGCTTCAGTGCTACTCTTTCAGAGTAAAAATAAACTGCTAGCAAGCAGGTGTGGATAAGTACCGCTAACAAGTAGTTTGAAAATAACATTCAAGTCTAAATTCAAAAAAACTTAGCCATTCTTTTAAATCTTAAATGACCATTGAGTTTATTTCAAAGGACGATACACTGGCCAAGTGACGAAATTTAAGTTGCGTTTGAGTTTGAAGGCATTGTCCATGAACGCAGGTTAATCTACATTACAAATACTTTCGATTTACGCATTAAAAAATAACCAATTTAGGAACCTTTGACCTGCTGTGACCGTGACTCCGGTCAACCGATTCGGTTCATTTTCAATACCAAAATAGAACACTGTCAGAGGTTTGAACTTTCCTGCTCAAGGGATGCACGAGTTATCGTGTCGACAGACAGACACCATCGAGCATTTATATAAAGTAGCTAGCGCTACTTAGTAAATAAATAAATACAAATCATACAAACTTGCTTTCTAAGCCTTCCTTTGCTTCCTCTCTTATCTCGAACTTTTTTGTAGCCTAAGCTTTTCATTCTTTCATTCCATCTCTCTCGCTTTCTTCCTTTTCTCTTTGTGGATTATAAGAAGAAAGGGAGACAGATAGAAAGAAGAGGCGAGTAAATTCCTCAACCATCACAATTATCATCATCATCGTCGTCGTCCTCATGTCATTATCATCATTCAACTCAGCAGCTCTCCATCTCTTCACGTTTCCGCTTGTGTTGCTGCCACGGCACTGCACTGCATTAAATCATCCATATCTCTATACGTTATGGGCAAACATAAAGAAGACATGTGTATGTGCCATGCACACGAGTTGAGATCATTTAGTATAGTGGTTCCTCACTAATTCTAACACAACCATAAAGTTAAAGTTCCAATAAACCAATGGCATCATGTGTCAGCGGACGAGGGAAGAAAAGTCCGTCTAAAAAGTAGGCCAAAGCTCTGACCATTTATAAAATAGTGAAACTTACCGACTTTCTAAAAATCGGGTACGGGTAGCATTTTAAGCATACAATTTCAGAAGAAAATTCGATTAAATTATTTGAAGTACATAATTTGAGCAGAAGCACATCCGACTTTGATTACATCCGGTTTTGTGGATGATGACGATAAGCTAGCAAAACTATATACCACTTCATCTTACATCTTTTCGTATTACGCTGATTATTATTACTTTCAGTAGGTTGAATTCATTTCCACTTTCATTCTCTGGATATCTTAGCAGCAGAATCAAAAGTGAAAGAGGAAACCAACAAAAAAAGAGAAAAAGAGAGCGAGAAATTGCAAAACCGATTGTAAAACAAGTCGTAGACCAAACCGACTCTTGTTCTTCTTTTTTGAAGATAAAGAATGAGAGAAGCAGTGAGAAAAAAATAATACAAAGGAATTCTTCAGTGATGCTGCGTCTCTGCTACTACACTCCTTTAGTCCTTACTTCTCATCACCACACCACTCATGGAAAATCAACCTATTTTTTACTCCTTTGCTTTGGGGATGAAGATGAAGCAACCACCAAGAAAAATGTGTGCATTGTTTCCTACTTTTTCTCACTCACGCGAAGTGTACTGAATAGGAGTAGTACATAAAACACTGGAGACGTGAATTTTTTACTAAACTAAACTAAAAAAAGAAACAGCATATCATCGTCTCAATTTTCACTTTCACTCACTCCTCCAATTCAGTCATTCGGATTGAAAGAGAATAATGAAATGGTAGATTAAAACACTAAAATGCCATGCAATATGTATATAGTAGGTATAAAGACTAGACAACTGCACTGCAAGAGAAATAGATCAGCAGTTCAGGAGACAAAAAACACTTTTTAAAATGAGGAGTTAAACTACATGGAAAATTCCAAAGAATGAGTCATAACAATAATAAAAAATATGTGTAACTACCAACATGACAACAATGGCCTGTAAAACTGGAGAACTGCAGCAGTAGAAGAAAAAAATGTATTCTTCATTCGTTTGTGTCATGAGAATATTCTCCACTGAAGCATATCAAAGGCAAGCTCATAATACAAGTTTTTCTTTTCGGCTTTCATGTTGATTTCTGGAGCAAAAAAGAATAAAAATAAAAGTTTGGGGGAGAGAAGATGAAGAGTCTTGAGGAATGCACGAGAAGACATGTTCACTGCAAATTTCTCCTTCAACGATGCAGAAAATGTGAGAAAAGCCTACATTTAAATATTTTTCCTTTTGTGGCTCCTTGTCTGTTTTGCTTTTTTGGTGGGTGGTTGGCAATGGGTTAGGTGACACATTCACATGGTCGTTTATGAAACAGTATGAAATTATGGGAATATGAATACATATTTATGACCACATACATATATACATACGTATATACATAGACTGAGTTTTGTAATGTAACTTTTTCATACTGTTTTTGCGGATGTTTTCAAGGACGACATAATTTGAAGATGAACTCTGAAGGGAAAATTATGGAAGACACAAGCAAAGTGAAGAAATACACGTTACAAGACATGAAAGAAGCTAGAGGCAATCTAGTGATGAAAACGTACGAGCAACTGGCCTAAAAAAGTAAAAGTTTATTTGGTTGGGTCAATAAGAAGTCGTGTCTTGTGGTGTCATCATCATGATGATGAGCATGCACGTGCGGTGTAAATGGGTGCATGTGTCTTGTATCTTGCAATTGAATCCCTGTAATTTGATAGATGATTGTAGACCTCCTCCCATCAATTTCCTATTACTTGTCAGACACTCATAATTACTTTGTATTGCAGTGGAAATAGCTGACTTTGCATGCTTGTCAGCAGTCAAGGGCAACAAACACTTTATTTATGGCTACCCCTAACTTACCATTACAGCCCTACATGGTATTATGACTATTACGTGTCCAAACAGTCTGTCTGGTTGCATGGCATTGATATGGTATGGATTGGATTGGAAAAAGGATTGTACCCCAGACAGGTGTTTTTGGAAAAGAATACAAAGTGCATAAAAAATAAATGTCCAGCCATGAAAAGCTGAAATGAATAAGTTAAGCATAATATTTAACTCTTTTAATAATGGCATTAATATAATATGCAAATTATTAAGCAAGGTTTTGCACATTTAAAAAATCAGGACTATTTTAAGAAAGATAAAACTGTCGCAAAAATTCGAACATAACCAAAAAAAACTTATCGTTTGTTTCAGCTGCCAAATAAAATGAATGACTTATTCTGATCATGATAATAGTAGCAAGTAAAAGTAGACGGCTGATTCGAAAGAATCGGAATCTAATCTTGAATTTCAGCCAAAAAAAATCGTCAGAATTCATGTGATCGTTTCTCCTTTGTCATGTTTGCTTTAATCAAAAGAAGGAGAACTGTTTTTGAGCTGGAGGACATGTTCACATGATATTTATTCAAGGAATTCATTCATCCATCTATTTATCCCTAGCAAGTATTTAAAGATTTTTGATTATTGCAAAAAAGGAGAAGAAAAGCCAGCGGGGATTTTGGTGATAAAAAGGAAAGCAGTAAAGCTTTTCCCTTTTTTTATGAATCCTCCTGCTAATTCTGATTCGGCTGGTGATGATGAAAGTAAAATATGCATGCTTTACACAGCACATACAGAGGCATTTTCGTCTCTTTCCTAGTATTTTGCTCGCATTCCCATGCTCACTCCCAACTCACATCATACCATCGTGTTGATCATCATGTCTTTGTAATGCTAATGTACGAGAGAAAAGAAGAAAAGATAGAAAGGGGAATTTATGGAGATGGTGATATGCCTCTTTTATCCACAAACCTATTGCGTTCCAGATAACTACACATCACATCCCACCACACACACACCACACATATCATATAATGCACATACATAAGTAGATAGAGATGCATGCATGACTTGAAAAGAATAGGAAATGGAAGAAATACACACTTAAACTACGACGCTTCTTTCTCCCTATCTATCTTTCTCTGTATGTCTGTCTGTGGAGCGATCAGTATGTTTTTTTTCCGCTGCTGTCCCGAGAATATTTTTCGATTTAGTTCTCTTTACACTTTTCTTTCCCTTTTAAAGCAAGAAAAGAAGCGAGCAAAAAATCCACCATAACCACCATTTTCTACTTCCTTATGTTATACTTCAGAGAAAGAGAATGACGATGAATTACAATCAGGCAGTTTATTTATTTAGTCATGTATACCCACCTATTTAAATACACGTAGTCCTTATTTTTCTAAAAACCATTATTTCTGCAAGTTAGATCACTTATCAATAAGGAAAATGTATAGAATGATATATACTTAGAAAGTTGGCATATGTCAGCGCACCACCACCGAATATCCATATCCTGCATAAAAACCAGACTTGAATAGCGCAGCGCTCGGTATCACATCACCACTGGCGACTATACACCTACTTTCCACACGCATTCCCTTCTTATCAGCAGCAGTACAAGGGGAAGATGATGATGATGCAGCTTCGTACTAATATGCTATTCAAATATTGAGACTCAATTTTTAAAAATAGGAAAAAATACATATGGACCACGTCGGGAAACCACAAAAGCGAAGTAAGAATGAAGACAAAGAATATGAGGAGCAGTTATGAAATTACAATTTTTACTTAGAATTGCTACGCAGCCCAAAAGCCCAGCCCGTCATATTTTTCAATGTACGACATCATACATATTACTTAAACTGTGTAAAGTTTCTTCACGTACGATATTTGGAAAGAGGCTAATATGTAGGAAGAATGAGAGGAGTGAAGGAAGATGGGGACTTTTTTTGGCTTGTTGCCTAATTTGAATTTCAATTGCGTCTTCAGTACTACTCGTCCTCGTCGGCTTGTGCAGGAAAAAGGAAGCAGCAAGAAGGAAAGCTCCTCAGGTAGCTAGCTATCCGTAAGTGCATGCGAAACTTGTTGGGTTTTTGAGTTGAGCCAAGCGTATCTTCGTATATTATTCAACATTATTATTATTCCGCTTCCACATTATATATAATATTTTATTATAATTCTAAATTTGAAACGGAGATGATGTACAATTTATGTTGTTTTATATGCATCTCAAATAAAACAAACTGAGAAATTAGTGAAGGGAAAGGGGGCACTATCTTAGATATATGTATTTATATGACATGCTTCCAATTCTTCAATAGACATATACCTTTTCCCAATCAGCCTAACCGTTATTCGACATTCGACGCAACCATCTGCACCAATGATTTACATTTGCTTGTTGAATTGGTGACATATTCAATGATTCAGTCAGTAGGACTGAATATGACTTCTCTAAAAATAAATGATTTATTTAGTTTTTCGACCAGGAAACGAAAATAATAATACTGTATTTACCGACATCCGACAGACGGAGAGAGTAACAATTTTCATTAAATCAATAACAGAACATTTTTCTTGTTCAAAATAAATAATAATTAGGGAAAGTTTCCCTGAGAATGATTTAAATAATTTTAAAGGCAAAATTAATGGACATATTTTTGCTAAAAAAAAGTCTCTTAAATTAATCTGGCGAAAAATAAGGACAGTAAAAGGTTGAAGGACAGAAGAGAAAGGGCACATATTATGTAGCCTGCCTTGCCAACGGACACATTTCGGGTTCCTCTATAAAAAAGAGATGCAAGCTGATACAATCTTGAATGTGACACTGTTAAATTTTCTTTGCTCCTTTCAAATTATTTGAAAGTGTAATTTAAATTTAGTGTTCTGTTTACTTCATATTATGGTGCAGTTGGTGGCGTGACGTGATCCCTACTCTCTACACGTACAATTTACATATAATATGCTCCTAATGTTGCTGCTGCATGCTGCATCATCATCATATGAATTAAATATATTGTCATCGTCAGCGTAGCGAAAAAATGGAAAAGTGTAATCAAATAATAAACTCTCACCAGCAGACTTTTAACGCACCATCCGACCCGACCCAAACACCGCTCAACTCAAAAGCTTTTGGGTACACATCCCCAAATTTAATAACAAGTCTAAAAATTTCACTTGCAATGGTTCACAATCTAGGCTCATTATTATCTTGAAAATAAATACCTGAAGCATTTTTTAATACAAAATTTTGCGTCGTTTACTTGTGCAAAGCGTTCGCTTGCGCTTGATACTTTTTTCTCCATCAACCAAAGGAGCAATGCTTGGCAACTTGGGTTTTCAAGTTTGTAATATTTATGATCAATTTATTACAGAAAAAAATGATTGATTTTGACAAGAGGAATATTGAATATTATCTTGCGACTTGGGCGACACGGTTTTTTACTTGATGTCATCAAAAAATAACTTTTTCGGTCTTGGTACTCACAATTTCAATTTATTAAATGCAATATTTTTTTCATGAATAAAATTTCTATTTCAAAATACGAGTTTTCTTACATTCAATTGTGCTACAGGGACGAGATTTTAGTTGGTATGTAGTCAGCCATAAAGTTATTATGTTCATGTGAGGGCAAATTGTTTGCCTTGTCCTTGAGTCTAGTCTTTTTAGATGTTTAGTGCTTTTACTAATCTGTATGAACGTATGTTTGGCATGCAAAATGTATCACGGGATCTTCTGAGACGTTTTCGTGGTTTTATACGGGATGAGTCCAACACGTAATATATCTTTAAATACAGAGACTAAATCAGTGTAGTATACTTTATATTATGAATGTCACAACTGAAACTGAATCCGCCAATTAAACTCCGTTCACATCTTCAAAAAATTAGCAATTCCTGCTTCCATTGCACATTACTATTGCCCTAATATTTTATAAATAAACAAATAAATTTGTAATTGTTGAAGGTAAGCATTTTGTGCGTCTGTCTTTCGCTATAAATCTTGAAAATACGTATAAGGACTGATACAAATATTTTTGCCAAAACTTTATGTGAAACTTTACTACACGCATAAAAGTTGTTCTATAATCATCAATTTTACATCTCATCCTTTAATCCAACTGTCCAACTTAAATCAGTACACCATACTATGTACGTTTGCAACTCTATCCGTGTTTGGTCTTGTCTCAGAAAAGCACTGACTACTGTAAATTATTTGTTTAATCTTCGTCATATTCATTCTCATGTTCACCATGGAAAGTTTTGATCTCTGAAATCAAAGAGAAAGATTGACAGTGGGAGATTCACGGACACTTTCTCCTCTCCCTTCTCCACGGTTGCCCGCACACAGTTTGCTTTAACTGCGTAGCCCATCCTCGATTCTAGGTTGATTCGCAGAAAGTCGATTCACAGATGACCTAACTCGCACACGTCGAATACTCAGACGACCGATTCGTAGACTTCCCAGTTTGCATACAGTCTACTCATATAAAGCCTACTCGCATAGGCGTTTCTGCATAAAGCCTATTTGTATAGAGTTCAAATTCGCATAAGTTTCGTTCATAGAAAAATAAAAATGCCTCAATAAATATTGGAATATGAACTTACGAGGATACATATTCAAAGGGTACACCCAAGGCTAGTTGAAATACAACTTTTCTAGTAGATTTGAATGTGGTGATTACAATGGTAACCATCACAACTCCTAATGGTCATGTCCAGTGGACTGTTGACAAATTTAAACCTTGCGTAATAACATTTACAAACACTAAACCACTGCGAGCACTTATCTTTTCCAGCAAACGGACCGCTATGATGCTTGTTCTCTTTCTTTTTTATGCTTGCTTGATTGTTCTTTCCGACTTCCTAGTGCTAGTGTAGTTTTAAATTGTTGGAACACAAAACCAATTGAAGTAAAGGAATAAATCCAAAGGTAATTTTACATATAAATAGCTTGGTTTGAAACAAAATTATGTATGATTGACAAGATCATTGAATTATGACAACTGTCAATCTCAAACGAAGCTTTGTTTGGTTCGTAATAGTTTTACGATTTGCCGCAGAACGATTTCTTTGGGGAAATATTTTGGCTTCATTTATTGACTATTTATTGGCTTTGTATTCAAACAATTTAAAACTACACTAGCACTAGGAAGTCTGAAAGAACAATCAAGCAAGCATAAAAAAGAAAGAACAAGCATCATAGCGGTCCAGTGGCTGGAAAAGATAAGTGCGCGCGGTGGTTCAGTGTGCGTAAATGTTATTACGCGT
>JAQIWN010001235.1:0-22187 GCA_034699025.1 Entomobrya cf. arborea Gr-Col-00668
AAGGTATTTTTTTTAGCTATCCTCTGCCTCCTTTTCATTCAACTTCAAACTGGTCTGCACAGCACAAGTTCATTCAAGGCAATGTGCAAGGAGCAAGCGGAATATCAATATATGTTTTTTAATTGTTGGGGCATTGTAATAATGCGCTAGTTATAAAAATGAAAACTGAGAATACGGGTTAATGAAAAACATGCTTTATAGTTGGCCTTCGTCTCGTCCAGTTTTGAGTTTTGCTTCAGTAGTTGCAGTCTTGATTGACCACCTACCTCCATCCAACCTCATAGTCAAGATAGATTATTTACGACTGTTGTAATTACTGGTAGTTTTTATGTTGAATCTAGTTTTTTGTGAAAGTAAAAATAAAAATAACTTAAGAACGACTTCTTGATTATTTGTCCGAGTCCGAGTAGCATTTTTATTAAGACGTAAGTTGAAATTATAACCGTGGCCACGGTTCTCGGTGTTAGTATAGTATATTTATTCAAAGTATAGTAATTTGTCATTGGAAAAATTGCTCACAGATCTACCAGTAAAAGTGAAAATGGGCTTTTTACGATCACGTTTCATTACAATAGGAAAGCTTATTTGATTAATTGATGTTATTGTGTATCTTTGACAGAAAATGCTAATGTTTAAATGCTGCAACTGTGAGGGAATAGCGTTTGCTGACCAAAATGTTTGGCTTTTTCACCTTGCTAGTAAATTGCACCAAAAGAAAACTATAACGAAGTACGGCGGGCTGTATTTGGGGATCCCAAGGAGAAATCAGAAGGCTCATCTAGAGGATACGACATATGTTATCGTCGGGGACTTTGGGTCCGAAAAATTATATGAATTGGCCATTTGGTGCTCGCAGTTTGGCGTAGTAACAGGTTTACTACATTATCCAAAAGAGGGCTGCGTCGCCGCAACAATCCAAGGAGTAGGCACTGGATTCTGTCCCATTAAGGGACCGACAGGACCCGGGTAAAACTATTTATAATTTAGTTTAAAAGTTTTATGTATTTTTAGAGTTTTATTGTGTAAACGTAATCTGATATATGATATTTTAAATTACAGCATGGACCGCGTAGAAAGTGTGAAGAAACAAACAAGCTTCCAAGGTTTTAAGATTGAGGTATTTAAGCTCAAGGAAATGAGCTATGCTGAGTGTAAGTTGTTAACGTACAAACCATACTTGTACTGTAGTAGTATAGCTAAATAATAATAAATGAACTATATGTATGCTTGTAGGGTTGTCGAAAAAGGAAACTAAATCAAAATCGAGTGCCGATGCCTCTTTTGATGGCCTGCTAACCCATGAAGGTTTGGAAAGTCAGGATGATGATAAGGCGACTGCAAAGCCCGATGAAGTGGTAACAAAAAATGAGGTGCCAGTTGTTGAGAAAGAAACTGAAACAATCAATTATATGGACTACGCAATGTTCTGGCGATTTTAAAGCATTGCTCTTACGAAATGCCTGGTCAGTTATAGCATCATATTAGGATTATGAATGCATAGGTTTGAAGTTTAAACAGGAAGAGTTTATAAAAAAGCCCAAGAATACATTTCATCACAGCCAATTTTATTTTTGCCTCATTTTCACTCACTAATTCTCAATCATTTTCACAATTTTTTTATTTATAGTTATATACAAAGACATCGATTTATTTTTGTGATTAATTCACAAAAACAAATTGCTACTTTAGAAGTAATCAGTTTAATACATCTCCTATAACGAGAGAATAGTTTTGTTTTTATAAAGTAGATTTATGCTTTGACAATTAGAAACTAGATGACTCAATAATGGCCACAATTTTTTTTGCCATTTTAAGTATTTTTTAGCTTAAAACTTAACATTGGCGTTTGAGCTTCAAACATGGCCAGAAAAATCTTTAACAGTAGTTGTCCCAGAATAACCAACAATGTACATATTATGTTTGTATGTACTTTGCCATTTGAAGCTTCTCATCTCATCTTTATAAAAAATATTTACATTTTGGAGACATTACGTTTTTTATCATGATTTTTTTTTACTTTAAAATACTAGTTATTAATGAAGAGAAGCAGAAATCATATTTTAAGGTTTAACGTTTAAAAATATTTTAAAACAGTCTAATGATATTTTATAATGCGATCAAGCGAATGTAGGAAAAAGAAAGGAACAAAGTTTATGGTGAAAGCATTATTATTTTACATGTTATACTAAATCATTATTTCATTATTTACGGCTAACGAAAATGTTTTAACTTTTTATTTATATCTCATTATAAAATTGTTTCTTTAATTGGTAGCAAATGAGGAAAAGACTTAATTTTGAAGTTTAAGAAATAATTGATTGATTCACTGTTAGTACTTGTGTTAGTCACTCCAATTTTATAGTTTTCAAGACATACTTAGCCTTTGTTTGAGTTTCAGAAATACATAGAGTTAATTTGATACAGCTTGCATTTTGCATCAGTTGCATAATCATCATATCATTTACGTTAGACCTTAAATGTTACTAAATTACATAATTCTACGGTTCATTTCAAATGTGAGACGTTTTAAGCTGATTTTAGGTGTTCATATATCTTAATTTTATAAACAAATTCATTACAAATATGTATCTAGCTAGCTTATATTTGTAGGTACATTCGTACTATCTATGGTAATGCTCCCCAAATTTATAATCTTAGGTACATAGTAAGTTGGAACATTACACAAATATTTTTTTTTGTTTTATTAAGTTTTTAAAGCATTCTTCTGACATTACAAAGAATCCCAAATCGAAATTCAAATGCATCTTTTCAAAATTCCATACCATAATTTTGCTTTTAAATTAAAAACTAATCAGAAGGTTTTGAATATCCTGTTTCGCTTACAATTAGTAATATTATAACTCTTCTTATTTAGTTAATTAATGAGATTTGTGTAATACTTGAAGATTTTTAGCTGTATTATGCACTTATTGTGCAGGATTAATTGTTTTTAGTACAGTACTAATTGTATAATAATTGTAATATTTACATGTTGGTTTTACTAAAACTGGTTTAACAAAAACCATTGGTTTTCTATGTATATGTATGTAGTGTAATATATGTATGTACAAATATAAATACAAGTTAATATAATATGAATTTTAATTACACTTTCATATCTTGCTGTGAAATTTGTCCTCTACAAGTTACCTTTAGTGTCAATTTAAAGTAAACCTTCGGGTTTTTAGTTATTATGTTCGGATGTGGACACCAATGTCAGTGTATGCGTATTGTACCCTTCAGTACTTGATTTAATTTTCGAAATGTTAAAACATTGCAATGCTTTTGATGAATTGTGTGATTTGGCGCAGTCGCATGTATTGCAGTAATTTATATGTTTATCATTAGTAGTACAGTAAATTGAATGGAATGGATTTTAATTTGTTAATTTATAGAAGAAATAGAGGAACGAGAATGGCTGTTTGCTCCTACATTTCAGTTGTTTGATTTCATTTTTAAATTTAAAGATTTAAGCATCATCAGTCTTAAAGTTTGATTTTTGGTGTTTTCTATTTGTAGGTGTAGCAGCGTCCTCATGCCCTTAAATATTCGCGCAAAAATGTAATGCGTGCAACTATTCGAACATTTAAACAAAAATAGTCTCTTTCTCTAACAATGGGATTGAGATTGAGGTACCTTCTTGCAGAGTTCAGTAATACAAAAACGTTAGCATTATATTTAAATATGATATTAATATGATACATTGTTATTCCCAATAGTTTATGAGAGTAGAGTTACGATTACGAAATAAAACAATATGTATATATATTTAGCCTAGCATCACTTCCACAATTTTTTCAACTTCGCACTACCTATAATCATAATCATATAAGACTGTAATAATGTATGTACAGGGATAGCACTTTCAAACGACACGATACAATATCTCTTTTCATAAAATACGCACTTAATGCAATGTGTGCATAAGTTTACATGTACAGATATTAAAGTAAACATAAATTTCCGCTTTATTAGTGGCAAACACTGTGAAAATATTTTGGTTAATTACACACTTAATGTATACATTTATATACATAAGAATCCACACACAACACAAATTATGTTATGTTGTTTATCTTATAAATTAGATTCATGCGGTTGGAATGAAGACGGAATGTACCAAAACAATTACTATTTTTTCTACCTTCCCGTTTCCAAAACCCTATCCGGTTCCAGACCATCCATGTGTTTTTATTTATTTACCATCCATCAACCCACTTTGTTATCTGAGGTCCATGTAATCTCTATTTATCCAGAGATCAAACAAAAATTGAAGGATGGTGAAAGGATGATTGGCAATATTCCAGACTGAGCAATGCAGTCGATTTCATGTTTTATCCCGCATTACGGAGTTATAAAGAAGTGGAGTAAGTGCCGTTGTAAGCATAGTGGTATTATCCAAATCTACTCTGATAACTACTGATTACACAAGTTGAAGTACCATTATTCGCACACTTCCTTCTGTTTATCGAAAAAATTACTATCACCAGATTTAGCTTTGATGATCTCAGACCTAATCCCTGCTTTTACCCAAATTGTAATGCCATTACACACGGACACTACTTAGAAGATATTTACAAATACATGTGGTTAAGACAATAGCGATAAAGTATACTATCTATCTATTTATACTTTCTTTAATAATTTCACAAATCGTTGCTAGATCTAGTACTATCGCTACGGGGTTTACGATTTATGCTAATTTAATTGTAACGTCAATTATTAACATATTAGTACAGAACAAACTCGTACTATATGGTGTCACTTTGCCCCATGGCAACATTTTAATCTTATAGTAAATACACTGTTAAAACAATTCAATATTTAATGACCTGCGTACCGTTAATTGATAAATATCCACTAAAATTCCAACTAGTATGATACAATTAACTGTGTTTATTTTTCGTAATATTTTGTGATATAACTTACTCAATTTTTACTTTCTACTTTTACATCTTCTTGGGATGACATAATGTGCAGTGTATTGTGTAATGTGTACAGTCTAGGTACGTAGGTAATATGTAGTATTTCAATTTCAATGTACCAACTTCCGCAATATTAATTTAGGTGTTGTGTTGCGTTATTTTTCACCTAATTAACAAATATAAATGATTTATAAATATATTTACCATGTTAAATTTGAAATTACGACATTACGACATGATTTGCTCATTACATATGAAAAGTTTTCTAATAAATTGGGGATCAAAGAAAGTAAAGGACAAATAAAAGTGTTTTACCACTTTCCAAAAGTGTGGTGAACAAACATTATTCTCGAAATAGTGAATCTCCCTTTTTAGCAAAACGTTGTCGTACCAACGTTTATTAGCCTAATGTTGACATGTTTTAATATTAGATAGAATAGCTTTATTAAATAAATACTAATTTCCTTTAATTTAACTTTTCGAGTTACCACAATGATATTGCCCTAACTTATGGAGTTTTAGAACATTTACTCAAAACCACAATTTCCATCAAACTTTTTTTCTATTATTTTATTTGTTTTAAACTTATTCCAGTGGAGTAAATAAAAATATCGCTATTTATATTTCTGGCATGCGCATGGTGATATAAACCACACAATGTTCCAAGTAAATAGTATACGTGATTTGATACTTGTACAGTTAAAGAGTTCGTGATGTCGGTTGACTATGCGTCAGCATGTAGCGAGCTTCTTGAGAAATTGCATCATTGACGTTTGTTTGCTAAGTTAAATAAAAATTGTAATAAAATCCTCATGTTGTATACTATTTCGTCAGTAAAAACTGAAAACAATTTTTGTAGTGTATTTTTTTACCTTCTCATGGGGAATCAACAAATGTACTAGATTGTAGATGATATTTTAATTTAATTACATCCATTTTCTTTCTGATGATGCTTACTTTCATTTGAAGAAGTTGGATGCTTTAAAGAAAATTATTTTTATCTTTTAAAATAAGTAAAAGATCATGTCATGTATGTTTAAATAAAAATACACCAAAGGAAGTCATTAAATTTTTACATGCAAACTAACTTAACGATATACATATTATCCTGCTAAAGAATTAGTAACTATGATTATACTCATGAAAACAACTCCCCAGTTGGTCGCTCTTTTTTGAACAACTTTTTGATATTTTTCTTTTATCCTCAAATTTATGTTTACGCCCTTACGAAGAAGAGAAATCCAGGACAAAGAAACATACAATTAATATACGTTTTACTAAGATGTCTGTACAAAACATGCAAATTATTTTGCATGGAAAGTAATTAGTACTCATTTTTTCTATTTTAAAATTGTTGTTGAGAACGAACAAGACAAATATAAAGAACGGAAAGTGAGCAGACAAGGAGAGGGTCAATGTAAGCAAATAAAGTATATCTTCCCGGTTCAACGTTTCAATACATTACCCTTAGCCTACTTCTCAGCATGCCATTCTTTATGTATTTTTTAGAAGCAACAAAAAAGAGAGGTAGGATTTATTCTTGTGACCAAACGATACCTTCTTATTCACAAGAATAAATAACTCGAGTGTTTGTCTATTTTTGAAGGTCCACGTACAAATAATGAAGAAGGAATAAAAGTTAAGATGAAGAGAAATATTCAAGTCGGTATTAACAAGAAAACTTTGTTGCTATTCCTGTTCATCTTACTTGGTTTTCTCCTCGCATTGTTTTAATAATAAGTTGGACTCATTCAACCAAATACGTACACATATACTTACACATACACACGAGTACCACCACCACCACTCAACGCAAATACTCTTGGTCATCATCTTCTTCGTCTTCACCATAATAATTCATTCAGAGGATTTGCGAAACGTGACTAGAAATGAAACTAGCTTCCAATTAGGAAACGTTTGGGGAGAAACGAGAAACACGAAAGTCGACTCAACTTTCACTTTATTACATTTGATCTCTGAGTAGCAAGCCTGATAAATCGTATCATTCCGCTACAGCACTGAGCTCACAATAGCTATCGTCATGATCGTATACAATTAAAATGACAAATTGTGTAACTTTTTATGTATTTACTATTGACTTGTCTGTTTACATCGATAATGAATATGATGAAAATAAACAGAAAACATAAAAATTATGTTTGTAGATAAAACCAATCCTGATAAGTCAAACGAAAGCAAAATCAAGTGAAAGTGCACCACCTAAAGGATAGTGAAAGCATCGACGAATCCAATAAATTAACGAAGACCAGAAAAAAAATTCTCTTTGAATCGGCTATTGAAGTGGTTGATGACCTACTCTATGTTGATAATGAGCATTTCATTTAATACTAAAGCGAATTAATACTTGTATGCAAGGTACAAATTAAATGTAAGTAGTGGTGATTGGTTGGTAACACAAGGTAAACAGAGCGCTTCCCCTATTTCAACGATCAAATTTTACAGCCACCCTTTTCATTCTAGAGCCAAAATAAATTTGACTGTTTGCTATAATAAATTCAGGCTTTTTACCACAATATACCGTAAAGTGGAATCATATAAAATTTTACACATTTATTTCGAACAACTTGTTACGTAAAGTATGTATATGCATTTATTGTATGTACAATCAAAGCCGTCATCACAGTTCCCTTTCCCAGTCCTCATCATCATGAAAATCTCCACTTCACTCACACTCGGTCAACAAGGTGCAGACACGCCATGCCACGCCAAAATCATACCACACCAAAGTTTCTATATACAGAGATTCCTGTCGTCCACCCATCCATTTAATTTTTACTACTTGAAAACGAGTAAATAAAGTAATGTAGTTCTTCTCTGTCTCACACATTCACCTGCATTCTATAGCACTCAATTTTTTACCCTCTTTTTTTTCTAGAGAATCATACCAAATAGACAAGAGAGAAAAAATGTAACTTCAAAAACAGAGAAATGAAGTAGCTCTCAACACGTTTACGTGACATTACTACAATTTTTCCCTTTCAACATGATTACATTTTTGCCAGACCAAGGCCTTCTGCTAGCTCTCCGCTTACATTTCATCATTAAACATTTTTCATCTGAATTTAGGGTGCTCGTGTATGCAACCAAACCTAAAACTATATAGCTAAAACATAACGTTGTGTTGTGAAAACGAAATTGTATTTATTACACAAAAACAAAAAAGGACGTGTGGACATGCGAGCCAACTCATCTCTTCTGATTATCATAAGAGACAACAAAATGACAATAAAGAGAAAAATAAATAAACTTCTGTATAAATATTTGGCATTTCACTAATGCTTGTATAACATATTATGTATGATGAAAAATGTACATAAATGTTTCTACTGACTGTGTAAAGGAATATCATTAATTTGCTTTGACTTTTTAGATGATTCTCATGCTAGTGTTCTTTGAATCTCGTTTTCAAGGATCATCATCTTTGTCACAGACAAACAACCGAAAAAAAAAATGGCCAACTCAGCTTTCGTTTTTAATGGTCCGATGCTTACTAGATAAAGCAGTGGAAAGTAAATGAAAGATTCCATTTCAGTGATTAGGTTAACTTTTGTTTTGAAAATGGAGTCTTCTTGATGTAATTCTCCGTAATTTGTCTGATCTTGGTTACGCCTGGCTTGAAGGAACTTTTGTGAATGCTCTTGTACTTGTCTCTCTAAATTTATGATAAAAATGGACGAACTGTTCAACATTTGTTGATGGCGGTTTTGGGAAGGTGACGATAACTACGAATTAACAATACATATTATAGAAACTAGTGTTTTAATTCACATCCAACCATATTACGCTACTATTATACTATGTTGTTTAGAATTGAACGATGTGCTGATATTATTGTTTGTCTATTACAATATATTCCACGGCTTATTAATCTGTATAGCTGCCTTATATACTGCTTCACTTGGGCTGTAAATTGACGAAATTAATTTGTACCGCTTACAAAACTGTATTCTATTTCAAGTAATTTGAGCCATTGGTCTCTCGCTAATTAATTTAGTTACAACGTCTTTGTGCTCAAATCTCGTTAAAAGTTTTTTCAAAGTATTCTCAAAAAATGAAAGAGAGACATATTCTGCTGTTGTGTGTATGTCTGACAAAACAACACAGACAAAAGACCAACAAACTCTCTTTTTATTTATCCACTGATGCTCCTTTCTTTGTCTTCATATTGTAAAGAACACTATAATCCTAGCTTATGTTTTTAAAAGTTTTCATTTTCTCTTTGTTAACAGTGAAAGTTATGCAGCAGCAATTACAAGACGCGTGGGAAATCATGAGACTCAGAGAGGAGGAGGATAAAAGAGAAATAATACTATGGCATGTTTGTCTACATATCTTAAAAGAGAAAAAAAAAATACTACAAAAAAGTTTTTGTTGTGGCGTGAAAAAAGGGACTTTCAATTGTTTGTGGGAATTTATCCGAAATTCAGGAAGAAAGAGAAAAAAAGTTGTAACATGATTTACATTCAAGAAAGGTTAAGTAAACATAATAGAGAAGAAAGTGGAAAGCAGGTACTACTAAGGGAACCCTTAGAAAGGAAAAAGGGTGAAAGTGATTGTAACTGAATTACTGACAATGCAATGATGGGAGAGGAACAAGTATAATGCCATGATCTTTCAGAAAAAAAGTTTTCTTGGTGATGTAATTTTACACCTTTCCTTGTTACGTTCAGGTAATCACGATAAAAAATTTCCTCCTATAAGTTGCCTCCTTCAATAGAAGAGGCAATTATTTGTATGCAGTGCACTCACGAAATAGAAAACTTTGATGAATGAACATGAGCATGAAACATGAAAGAAGACTGAAAAGAAAAAAAAGGAATAGCTTTGGTGCTACTGTTACTTTTAACGTTTACCCTGTGCTATTAGTATTCTAACCTCAATACTTGTAGTTTCTCAAGTAAAAGTTTTGATGTGGTGAGCAAAGACTTTCACACGATTTTGCATGAGTGTAGGCGTAAATAGTTTTATTTTCCCAAGGTAAACTTATGTGAAAGGGAAATGATAAGAGCTTAATGGGAGTAATTACTAGTTGTATAATAAACAGCACATAAAAAACCTTGTGCATAAATACATCTCAAACGAATTATATTGATAAACGATGACGAAGAAGATGTGAAAAGCCTTAAAGACAGTTTAATTACTTACTAGACAACTTTAGTCAGGTAATTTTACCAAAGTTCTTGTTAAGTTCATTAACTTTCTTTTTTGTTTGTATTGTATAGTAACTCGGATGAATAGTTTAAGATGGTAAATAAAATCAATGTTAAATGAATACACAGGCAGTTTCACTGAATAGAAATTGGTGAGGCCATATTGGCCATCACCTCCTAAATGAGAACAGAAGGATTAACAGTAAAGGATTTCATGTTAGCCATAATATTATCTGCGGACTCAGCACGACCAGATTCATTTTCCACAACACCTTCCCCACCACCGCAAGATGTAGATGACTCCTCTTCAGACGGATGTGATGTGGTGTCTGTATCGGTAGCAAGAGATTGATTGGTGTTGCTTGGTTCAGTAACATTTGATGATGCCTCAATAGTTATAACTGTAGCAATTCCATCGTTCCTAGCTCCCTCTTCCTTGTCCATTTCAATAACAACTTCGTTAGTTTTTGTGGTGTCCGTTGAAGCAGCAATTTCTTCCACAGCAGCGGCCTCATTGTTATTATTATTGGTGTGATTAGAGTTGTTGTTGTTATTGTTCTCGTTGGTTTCCATCACAACTGTGCTGGCCCCTGGTCCTCCAGAAGGAGTTGTAGAGGAAAAGGATGGGGATGGATAATGAACGATTACATCATTAACTTCCTCATTGTGAGCTGAAAATGATGCTGTGGCTTTGGTCAAGTCAATAGAAACCTGTCCCGGTGGGGCAGCTTGAGACGATGAGTTGAGCTCATCAATGGTCTCCAGTACTTGGACCACTGTGGTACTGGTTGGCTGTGCGTTAACGTGTGTCAAGCTGTTGGCAACAGCGTTGGATGTGGTTGGCAAGAGAGTCTCTTGGACAGTCTCTGCACCGTTACAATTCGTCCTCTGTGAAGCAAATCGTCTGGATCGGCTAGAGTTCCCCTCGGCGGATGGCTTGAAGCATGGCAGCACTTGTTTAAACTCCTTCCGGAAGTTCTCATTCATCCAGGCTGAAAAATGTAATAAAAATGGAGATATACATATAAAATATGTGGAAAATACCTACTTCTCTTTCATGTGAGCATAAATATTCCGTAGATAAATACAACTGAGAGAAAGCTGAAAACAAGAAACTTTCTTTGTATGAAAACTTTGAGATTATTTCGCCTTTTTCGGCTCTCTCTTCTCTTTCGTTCAGCTATATACATATAAAAGCTCGAGATGATAATACTGTCCATTGCCATGATGATGACGACGATGAAGATACCACTTTAAGAGTAAGTATTCTTCTAGTTCACGCCTCTCAGACACTTCATAAAAAAATTCATGGTGAGGAAACTACGAGCAAAGTTAGGCATTAAATTACATATTTTTACTGTTATCTCGTGCTTTTTTTCTGTGTCCATTTCTTTCTATTACACATTATTATTTTGTGTTGCTGTCATACTTTTTCTTTCCTTTATTTATTTGTATAGTATAGTGCATCATCATCAGTATCATGGCTAGAGTATATTGTTGGCAATGGGGACATGTAAAATTGAAACTACAATATGCTGACAAAAAGGATGGGAATAAAGTAAAGTGGGTTAACACAGTTTTAAAGGAAACGACACAGATATTAAATCAACTGCATCATCAAGAATCATGAATATTGTGAGAAGGGAAAACAGAGGCAAGATATAATCATAGTCATGAGTAAAGATGGGTTTCTTAAACTACTATTTCTTTTTACATAGAACAGCTTGAATAACTCTGTTAGCACAGCGACACGTTGGATCATAACAGTTGAAGTGATAAAAGGAACGATGAATAATTAAGTGTCATAAATTATTTTTCTCAATTTTCTCACCATATAAGAATGGGTTGTAACAGGTCGAGCTCATGGCCACTGCGTGTGAACAGAAGAACGTGAGATTAGAATATTTCCACTCGGCCGCGTCCTCTGATAGATCAGCAGCCAAGTTGAAAACGTTGAGGGGAAGCCAGGAAATTCCAAAAATGAATACCATGGCGATGAGCATTCTGTTGGTCCGGCGTTTTCGTTCTCGTTCCAGTGCCTCTTTCTTGGAGCTCTTACTTCCCGGTTTTGCCTTTACGCGATCAGATAGTTTGAAGGATACCTTGATGTAGCAGAAAAGGATGACAAGAAACGGAAGAAAGAATTGCAGAACCATGGTACAAGCGCTGAATACTTGACGAATGACTTCAGATGGCCAGGACTCTCCACAGGTGTATTTGTTGTCGATGACAAAGTAGTGGAGGAAGATGCCGTATGGAAGGGTGGCCAAGAGTGCAAAAACCCAAATGCCTGAGATGATAATGAGACAAGTGGTTAAACGCATTCTGGGCTTGAATGGGTAGATGATGACGAAAAACCGGTCAATTGCAATAGATGTTAGGGTCAACGTTGAGATGTAAACGGAGGTTCCTTGGGCATAGGCGACAAGATGACAAAGTACCCGTCCGAAAATCCACTCTCCAAGAAATGTGTAGAGAGGTGTGAAGGGAACTGCGAGTGCACACAAGAGAATATCTGCCAGAGCCAAGTTTGTGATGAAAAAGTTTGTCACCGTTTGCATTGCTTTGTTGCGGCCCACCACATAGCAAACAAGAACGTTGCCGAATATTCCGAGGATGAAGATTGTTCCGTAAATGAGATAAAAAACTGCTTGCACTGCAGGGTGACTAATGATGTCGTCCCCGAGGGTGTAGTTGCTATACTGGCCGTGATGGTGCTCACTGTGGTTATCGTGATCCATCATGTCTGTGCTCTCAGTTGTGGATGACAGGGAGCCACCGGAAAATAACGGATAGTCCATTGTTGGACCGGGGGAGAATAAGGAGTCCATCTTGATCAAAACAATTCGCTTTCAAGTTTCTCCAATCTGTGCAAAAAAAAAGAGAGACAAGGGAAACATGGTCATTATTAGCTGTCTTATTATCAACATGATTTTCCCACAAATCTATTTCAACGACTTGAGACAATCATGAATTTTACGATCTGACATTACGATTATTTCCTTGTCATTTCATTTTTAAGCAAAAGCATGTAGGAGAATTGCTAGAAATTTCAACAGAGCTAATATTTTTTTATCTTATCCATTTCTCATGAATTTGTGCGGTTGATTTGCCAAATATGATGTAGCGTTACAAACGTGAATTGTCAGTTCGAGAGAATCCTACAGCTGAAGATGAAACATGTCGGTTGAGATAAAATGTAAGGGAGACAAAAGAAAGTAGAGTCACGTTAAAGAACGATGACGAAGGTTGTGTATAATAAGACAAATGCCATGTTGTCATGGAAATGGAAGAAGGAACCAGAACCACATAATTTTGTGTCTCCCTCTTCCTATTTATCTGATTCCCTTTGCTTCCGTCTTCCCGTCGGATGAAAAATGAAGGACAACTTTGGCCGGTTTGTTAACGTAAAGCTAAGGCAAAATAATAGTGAAAATTACTTTTGGATTACATTCTCTAACATTTTTCTTCCTTTTCCCTGAAAACTACTATGCTTGAGCACTTACTAATGCTGTCTCTACACAGTTATTTAATATAAGCAATAAGTAGAGTCAGCACAAAATATAGGAAGAAATCGTTTTCAAGTATTTTATAGTAAGTGATGTTTGCGATCAGTTGATGAAAAATAAGGTGCCATATATATTATTTTTTTCGGAGACTTTTTGCTGTGTTTTCACCCAGCAAACACTTCTGGCATGAAACATCAGCACAGTAAATATAAGAAAAGGTCTGCAAATTGTAATCCCATCAGAACAAAAGTCATCATTTCCTGCGACCATGAATTATTCCACAATCTCTTTAGTTTCATGCTGTTGCTCTCTAACTCTCTCTCTACTCACGCCAAGTCCTCTGCATTCGGCATCATCGTCACCACCAGTTGTGTGATTGTGTAATACAAGCGAAATTCACTAAAAATATACCACACTGCTGTACTCATTCCCAGTGCCCATCTACTGTAATAAACTTACTATATCGTTGAGGACCAAAAATGTTAAGCGTGTTTCCTGTTTGTGATAGTGACAATTGATGATCGTGATGGGCATCGTTATGAACAGAGAAAAGTTTTATAAACTCCCTACGCTACATTATCATTATGAACCTATGACTCTTTCTCTCTCTCTATGGCTGATGACAAGCTGGCCAAAGGAGAGACTGGAACGATCATGATGATGGTGTTATTTGGCTTTTCAGTCACTACAGCTTTTCAACCACAGTCACAGACTGACTGGGTCTGACATTACCAATGAAATCTAGTGGTGGTGGTGGTGGTAGCGGCGGAGAAAATACAGATGATGTGAAAGTACTCCGTCTGCAGTGATACATTTAAGAAAGGAAAGGCATCAATAAGACCTGTTCTCATAAAGCTGACCAGCTATAAATTACACGCACGTGAATGCATTATTCACATCAATGCCCCATTTCCTATTTCCATTGGACAGCTTTCCAATTTCAGCAAGATTAGCAAAATTAGTCACATGCACTATATTTTTCTTTGCCGATAACAAGATGCATTAACAAAAGAAATTGCGAAAGTGACTTTGAGGTTATAGCTACATTCACTACAAATTCAGCAGTCTGGTACAGTCGATAGGATAACAGTAATTATCATTACAAAAGAGGCCGACTTTCCCTGAAAAAATATACATTTCTTCATTAAAATTGCTTTGAAAGTCATTGTGCTCATGAATTAAAGTGTACGTGTGCAGTTGGCACATGTAAATGTGATCATGATCACATATAAATAAGTTCATTAACCGTCGCTATTATTATTACGAACAACCAAACAATTTCTTCGTGCACAACATCAGCTTTTATTGTTGTTTTCCTGAACAAAATAAAGTACTCACACACGCATTCATGATCAAAACAAACATGATTTCAACAGAAGAGGATTACTTCTTGAATTCATTATTATTTGCAAAATAATCCATAAGACTTCAAACCAAATTGTTTTCTTTTGCATGTATGCAAGCAAGTAAAGCCACGAAAATATACCGAAGAGATTTCGCAATTGTCTTTTCCCCCAACTTTCAATCCGATTCCAGTGGGAATCGTAAATCATAAAAAAAACAGTGCAACACAACACGACTCAAACAAGTTTTTGTTGCTTGCTGCGTTGCATCATGCGAACAGCGAACCATCAATGCATACAAAATTAGTTTTCTCAGAAGAAGGGGAAAAGAGTTGTCACCATCATTCTTCTTGGTACATACACAAGCAGACATTCAATATTATGTAAATATTTATACTTTTCTTGGATTTCACCAGATTTTATGGGTGAAAGGACATGAAATAGAATTACTGTGTATTTTATGCATTTTTTTGTTGTTTTCCTGGAGGGAGTGAAAGTCAAGAAAAATAGGTGTTATCAAGTCATATGTATCGAAGGTTGTTACGATAAGATACTTAATTCCGAAAAGCCCGTCATGAAAATGCAGAGCAATGGGCGGAAGTAAATACCCAGCTCTCCAACAATATTCCAGGTAAAAGGGGAAACGCTTGTTTGTTTAATTCTAGTGTGAAGGTGGTAGGTGTGTTGAACTAAATAGTTGCCAGAACCATTGCACCTGTCAATGGATAAAAAAGGAGTAGAATTGGGAGCAAGAGTGGGATTATTTATCTTAAGGAAGCGAACAAGGAGAAAAGGTTGTGAAATCGTAACAAGGAAAGAGTGCACATAAATAATACATTTATCTTCAGCCCCTTCTCTACTCTCACCTTACTTCTTAAAGTGTATCATTGTTCTGTGGGATTGAAAAGATATTTTCTTCTATTTTTTTTACGAATTCGTTTCCCTTATGGCTACTTGGAAAATAGCTGGCAGACTGGATGATATACCATTGTGTAGGATGTCATTCACAAAAAGCCAGAAAGTTATTTTTCCTTGTCAAAGAATCGAGTATGAATCATTTATTTTTGCTGACCCTACCTCACACCTGGCTTAAATTATTTATTCGTTTCGTTTTGCAAAAGTACTTTCAAAGGTGGTAGATATTGTCAGAGTTTGGAAAAAGTTACAGAATATATGATTCATCATATTCATCAATTGTACTTGGTGGATACATATTTTTTAACTTAAAAAAAAGTACTGTAAATCTTTAAAGTTGCAATGGTGCACTTTTGCAGTGCAGTGACAAATTATCGTTTTTCTTGCATTACTAGCACATTTGAACCTAGACTAAAATAAATAGATGTAATAAGAAGGAGTTTTCTAGGCAAAAGAAAAGAAAGTAAAAATATTCTGGTCATATAGATGAAATGGAGAAGGTTAAAAAGATTAAATTGAAAATGAACAGAGAAAGCTATTATGCTGGTTGTTCAAGGTTCTGTTGACTGTGTGGTAGCTGCAACTATGCTACAGAAACTGTCCTGTTTTTTCTGCGAGTACTTACTGATCAAGATAAATGCATCGTTTCTTTTCTCTCTCCAAATAAATTCACTAACACTTCACCATATTCCTTTGTATTTATATGTATGTTAGTATGTATATGCGCTTTGTGCAGATATTCAGTCAAAGGCGAAAGTGTAGTCGCACCGACATCTTATCTTTCCGCTCGTGTTTTATGTTTCTTTCTAACGTAATCATTAGCTAAAAAGCTCATTCATTGATTTTTTATCCAATGGCACTACTGTCTACGAACATATAAAAAAGGAAATAATTTATAGACATATCGTTTTACACTAGAAGTGATCAAACCTAGCACTGATTCTAGCAATGCTTAAGGCCATTCATTTGTCGCGCACAACGTGGAAAAAAAATCTGTAGTAGTGAATGCAGCGGTCTATACAAATGTTTCCATGAAAAAGGAAACCAGTTGCAAGAACATGAAATTTGCAACTGATGACGCTGCAATAAATGAAACTGGCTGTAAGTTCTCCTAAACGCGTTTTTTAGACAGTTTCTTCCTTTCCTTTATATATTTTTTAAGCTGGAACCATTCGACAAGTTGCAACATTCAACATGCAAGCTAAGATGTCTAAATATGAACTTTTTGGCCCTAGTAAGCTTTTTATGGCTTGCTATAAACTATCAAAAAATTTGATATTCAATTTTCATACCCTTTTGTTAGGGCCCTAAATTTGGCGAGTGATCCTATAAAAATCATTATTCATCTTCATGATTTCTAAACCCATTCATTTCTACATATATCAATTATAAATAATACCAAGACTAAAGAACAAACAAGAAGGATGAAAAGAAAACAGCAACTTGGAAAGTTATAAGCTCAGAATATTTTATGATGCTTCGTATGTATTTCCTTTCATCCGTATGAGTATATAAGTTCACGGTCAGCAGATTCGGATCGTTATTTCGCAACACTACAAAATTGAATTAACGTCTAACTTTAGACAAACGTCTTTTACATGTTTCCTTTTTTAGGCTTACAGTTTTTTATGGTTATGAATGCCAGCTGAAACGGTAATAATATGAAAAATGGTATGTACATTTGACAATATCGGCCCAGTTTTAATATCAGTTCAGCCATCCAAACTACGTGAATAAATAGCAGTACAATGCAACTGACCAGGCCTAAGTAATGTGGTACATATGTTTGCCTTTACTCACGTGGAGTAGTTTTTTAAGGAATCTCATATTTTATTTACCCAACTTATAAAATAAGTGTACATACATTGTAGTGAGGAGAAGTTTTCCTGAAGTTCATGTAGACATAATCTTTTCTTGTTGGATTGCTTATGTATTATATTTAGTTTTATAGTAATACGTAGCAAAGAAAGAAAACCAATGATGCATGTAGATACGCTTTATGTGCAGGAAAATGCCCTTTAACAAAATTGGAAATTGGCTGTCGTAAGTCGCAACTATCTGCTTTCATGAGAATGTTTACTTTGCTGACATCCCTGACCATTACATTTAATTCACAGTGAATAGTTAGAATTAATTTTTCAAATGTGTGATGTGTCTGGTGGACGAAGTTTGTTTAATTTATTGAAGAGTTGCTGGTGTATGGTGGTATGGCGGGATATTTATAAAATTGCTATTTAGTTTGCCGTCCATTTTCTACTTTTAATTCAACTGATTTAGTCTGAACTTTGCACATGGTTTCAAGACACAAATGGAAGACGGCATGAATTCTATTCAGTTAAACCACAGGAGGGAAATAGTTCAGTTACGATTACGACAGGAAACTCGTATATTGAACTCAAAGTTAGGTAACAATTTAAGCTATTTAACTATTACAAGCCGTTGGTTACTTGAAACTACTCATTCCTACAGCATTTCAAAAGGTTCATTTTATTTACGGAAATAATATCAACTATAAAATTCATGATCGTAACAATGTGACCGTCATTTCTAGACTTGTTTTGACGCCTATATATTAATAAAATATTATTGGATCGGTCACATGCTGCGTATTTTGTTTGCCAATGTGTATGTTGCACACTAAGGAAAATTCCTGTTTACATATTCAGAAAACAAACCTTTCCATTTTTGAGATGAAAGACGCCATTTTTTTGGGAATACAACAGTGGGGAAAAATAATTCGCTTCTGTATAATTGCATCAGTGTACCGCAGACATTGCCTTCCCTTTTATTTGTATCACGCAAGCAAGTTCGATAGTTGCACATTATTGTATTAAAAGTAATAAATATTCACTAGAGTGTATTATAAACGTTTTGTAAGAAAGTTTTAGTTTGGCCTTCAGTAGTTGATAACTACAATTACTTTATATCGCATTTCACTTACATGTATATTTTTCTACTCGTAGCAATTAATTATCCCAATTATTAATTAAATTATAAGTGGTTTTGAAAAGCTGTCTTTGAAATGTGACGAAAATAAATAAATTCAGACTGTCTACCTCTACTTTTTACTTATAATAGATTACACTTGAGAACAGTTTTAGACTCTAATACAAGAATATGTATTTCTTTTATAAGCATAGTTTATACTTTGGCACAGATCCTTCAAAGTTAGATACATATTGTCTCGTCTGCTTTTATTTTCACTTAAACACAAAAAATACTAACTAAAAGGTATAGACAAACACATACATGAATATACGTTCATGACTTAGTTAAGTGTATACAATCAAGATAATGGTCATTTCCTTTAGTTTCCAGATTTTTTTTTTGAGAACGTGAAAAGTAAAAGGATGATGAAAGTAAAACTCGAAAGTCACTCAAGGCAATATCCCGTGCTAAATTCTCAGCATTAAAAAGTTGCACAGTTGAAAGTATGACGGTTTGAAATGTCAAGGTTTTGTGAATGGGTTCTCATTAGACAAATGTGACTACGCATACGTAACAGCACGTAAGTAGAGAAAGCTAACTTTTAACCAGACAGACAAGCTACTATATTTATCTACCTGTGTAGTAACGTAACATAAGTATCGGTTTATTTTATCGGATGTTATCTGTTGACTGCTCTCAATGCTAATTGTCATTACTTTTTAGAAACTCCCACACGAAGAAGGAACTAAGACTCTCTAAGTACCTCCAAACTTTTCAATCATCAAATTATTTTTACTTCACGATCCAACGTAGCACTTATAGTAACCGAAGTAACCTATAAAGGTAGGATTGAAGCTTTTCGGATTCGGATTTTTTTTAGGTTTATAGGAAAAATACTTCAATGAAAGCTTTTACCAAGTAGTTATAAAATAATAGAGTAAATAAATATGCTCATTAAATAGACCAAAGAAATTGAAAATATTCATTAGCATTTAACCCCATGAATTATATTTTAGGCAGCCATATATGCTTCAACTGATTGTAAATTTTATCCCTTGCAGATGGTTTTTAACGAAGAATAGACGTGAATAGACGTTCCTTTGATCTAAATAAACAAGTATGCACAAATCTGCTGTGGGGGGTGGGGTGAGGACGTGTTTTTGTGACAGCATACTCCACAGACAGTATTTGATCGTCAATTAAAGGGTTTTAACTAATGGAATATTTGCTTCCAATCGTATGAATTTTTTATTTTATTTTTTAGTTGTTTTTCCCAGGGGAACACTTGTTTGTCATAATCCCTAAATAAGTGAATTACCGATAAAAGCAGTAAATATTATTAAGCTGATGTAAATATCAGGTTTCCAATTTACGTCATTCCACTCGTGTCGAAGATTAGAATAACAAACTACTCTTTAGTTAAAACGTGGCTATTGTGGACTAGAATTTAAAATAAAAACAATGCCACCTAATTTTATTACGTATTATTATAGCTTTTTGAACTACACAAAAAAAAAACATGTTTTGGTCCTTCCCATCTATCACAAACGGATATGTGTTGTATCTGCCAAAGTTAGGGAGAATATTTGAATGCTAGAACAAAGGTTAACGATGTTTATACTTTGGATTTTGGAATGACAAATATTCCAAAACAAAGCCACCGGAGAGAATCAAGAAAAATTCAGTTTAACAAAAAGCATTTTGCGACTATAAAAATTATTAAATAGTATACAGAAACACACTGTTTATATGCATATTTTACAAGGGCCATATTTTACGTTTTACTGTTGAAATAAGAGACATACATGTTATTGGTGCACTGATTCCAAAAATAGTGTTGCCCTTTTAAATAAATGAGGTGTCGTGGAAAAATTCTGACTGCTTTTTCCTGAAACGTATCTGTAAACGATTTCTACTCGAGCAAACGTTGAATTTGTTTAGCATTTTATTACAACGACAGAAGCGCTGAGATCTAGTCAAAATAATCAGATCACATAGCGTCATCGGATCAGGTCATAGAGTTAATGATGGCAGTTTTATAAAGGAAGATAAAAGCAAATGTACATAGGAAAATAAATATATCTTGCTTCACTGCCAAGTTAACTTCCATAAGTATCGGGCTGATGGTGGTGGTGGTGGGGCTGGTAAACTTGTTTTTCAGCGAGATGAGATTTGTTATGTGCAGGAGTATTTCCAAGAGTCACGATAATACTAGTGTAAAACATCATCAAAAAGATCATCATCCCAAGTCCTGGCTGTGTGTAGTGAGTACTTTAATTCTTGTACTTGAATGTGCTTCTAGTTTTACCATAAAAATAGGAGAGAAAGGAGGAAATAGTAAACGTAGGGATTGTTATTCCCACTCACTCTTTAATGCTCACTGAATTCTGTTGTTCTCATGTTCCAAAATGCTATCAACATCACATTCACATGCTATCATCTCATTTTTCATTTCGACTTTCTATATCCCTTTTTGACTTTTTAAATGGTACTAAAAAGCCCACAAGTGTGTGTTATTGGTTACATTATACTTATGTACCGAGTTTTTACACTAGTTTGTCTACATGATACTCTAAAACGGTTACTATCTTAAACCATAAGGCTTGGCTGTTCGGGTCATAAAATTATATGTAAATTTTTGTGATTTTTGTGGTGAAGAAATAAGCTTAAATTCAAGTACAATATCTACAAATTTAAATAGAAGACAAAAAATATGCACATGTACTTTAAATTTGTATGTTGTTCATTTCATTTTCTCTACGCTTTCATTCGTATTTGTCAATGCATTTATTTGTAAAAATAAGTGAATGTAAATCAGCCACAAAAGAAATCGGTAGGTAAAGAATAGGAAAGTAAAGTGGAGGAGTAGAGAAAGTCCGCCTTTTGTGTTCTTGCTGAATTTTTCTGTTTTATCTGGTTAGTGTCTGTATTGTATAGCCGCACTCGTCATTCTACATTTTACTTTTTAAAAAAACTCCAGAGAGGATTCAGTGAAATGAAAGTCTTTTTTTTGTTCTATCAACTTTCTCTATGTAATATCTCTCTCTCCCCCTCTCTCCCCCCCTCTCTCTCTCTTTACCTATCCAATACACTAAACAATTGAATTTGGTTTGGCACACAAAAATATTCATGGTTATGTTATAACAACCAGACGTAAGGCATAAGAGTGAACAAAAAAGTTGGAGGAATGTGTGTGTTCTTTTTTTTCACTCTGTGATCATCCCGCCAGTGTGCATGAGATTTTCACGAGAGAAAATCTCTGCAAATCCGCTCATCCTCTCTTCCATACTAAATAGTAAGTCGTGTTTATATTGCATAACCCAGGTAGACATCAGTCCGTATTTTAAGCATATTTGAACAGGGAAAGATGGGAAATGGCTGGGAAAGGGAAATTTT
>JAQIWN010001236.1:0-22186 GCA_034699025.1 Entomobrya cf. arborea Gr-Col-00668
TTTCTCAAAGGACCACGGGTTAATTGTTTGTTCTCATTCGTCTACGTATGTATTTCATGACTTGACATGACTTGTTTTAAAATAATTTGTATTATTTAGTTAAATGAGTTATAACATTTAAGAGCAAAAGTTAGCATAAACTTTATCAATGTCGCCTTGACTCATACCCCTAATCTGACCAATGGTCACACCCTTTCTCCTTGGCACAATGGTCACCATTTCCCGAAATCTTGCGAAGCGTTCCTTCCATATAGTGTATCAAACGGTTATAATCATACCGTGACCTGATTGATCTGATTCGTTCGGGGGGCGAATCGGATACGTGTGCGCTGTAGTACATATAGGGCGGTTTTCACTATTAAATTGTTGGATTATTCATGAAAATGAGATTGTGATGCGGTGGTGCTGAGTGCTGATACAGATTTAAAGTAAAGATAAAAAAATGCACTTGCAAAAGACATTAGAGTTTAACCGAAAAAACAACATTTCTTTTTATTACTGGACAATTCATTATAAACTTGAATTTTGAGGGGAAAAATTGAATAAAACATAATCAAAATGACAATTTTTGACGAGATTAATTGAAAAAATCAAACAAATTATTTGAAAGTTAAAAGCATTTCTTTCAAAACTAATTCCATTCTCTCATGCATTTCTTCAATGAAATCAGAACTAGAAACATGACATGATAACTTGACCTCCACTCCGACCCTACTCATTCATATAACGCAACCACACCTCAACTATATTCAAAGCGTGGCGAACTACCAACCATGTCTTTAGTTCAAAGGAATTCTTGCTTTGGAGATATCGTTGTTCCACTTTTTTAATCACCGCTAGAATCACTTGGTAAAACCTTCTTCTTTGGAAAGAGTCTGAATCTTCCTCATCTGCTGTTCTCCGTTCAATCTGCTGCTGACCTTCTTCCGGTTCAGGTTCGGCAGATACCAGTGACAAGTCCATCGCATATTCTGGAGTAGACATGTACGATGCACGAGCAGCCACTACCTCCATTCCTTCCTCTTCTACAGCTGGCCCATCATCTGCCTCCATCCACTGGTCGGCTTCCACTTGTAACTCAGAAGGTTCCTCCAAATACGGCTCCATTTTACCACAGTACTCCAAGGCCACCGCTGAAGCACATTCCGTTGCCATCTCCAAACTGATATCCCAATTGTCTGAAGATCCATCATCCAAAGCAGCACCATCATCTTCTTCTTCTTCAACTTGGAATACTGATAGTGATGGTGATGATGGAATTTCAAGTTGGATAATTGGTTCCACTTCCATTTCCGCTTCTTTTTGGGTAACGGGATACAACCCCACGGCTTCCAATATATTATTGGACCACGACGGTAGTGGAATTTCAGGAACGCAACAAAGACATGTTCTTTCTTCACGGGGAAGGCCATTCTGTTGCTGGTACACCCTTTCAATCCGCTCAACCAACTGGAATTTTAGAAAAAAAGTGAAATATGTGAGGATACCTATTTAATTTTAATTATAGGTTAATTGATAGTGTTAAATTTTACTTACTGCTTGAAGGCGAGGTGTAGTCAGCCATGCCAAGATATCCCTCTTTGTAGCCTTGCCAGGTCTCTTTTCGCAAAGAAACTGATGCATCTTCTTGATCCAAAGGTCACTCCCAACAGGATCATAATTATGAGGGTACTTGAGGGTCTTCACAAGAAAAGCCTTGACAATTATGAATCTTCGTTCGGTTAGCTCTTTAGCATTGAAGGTTCCGGCAACAGCCTTACGTTGCTGGTTAACTGTCTCACTTGCCTTTGCCCTTTTCTTTGACACTTTCACAGCAGGCATCCTCTTTGAAGCATCTTGCGCTTCGACTGCCACCTCTGCTTGTTGTACTGATGGTTCCTGTTCCACTTCCGGCTCCTTTTGTGCAGCTTTTGGAGTTAGATCCAAGGCATCCTCGGAAGGAGAAGCTGCCGCTACTGAGGATGAAGTGGATGGAGTTGAGGCACAACAAAGACAGGTTCGCTTGCCAGGATGAAGGGCATCCTGCTCACGGTACACCTCTCGAATCCGTTCAGCCATCTGAAATTTAAAAAAAAATAGTCAAGTACTTCAATAAATTTTACTCATGAAAAAATAATTGGTTTAAGATATAAATAGAGGAAGAATATTATTTACCGGTTTAAATCGAGGTGTACGCAACCAAATCATGATATCCCTTTTTGTGGACCGATTCGGTGGCTTTTCACACAACAATTCGTACAACGTCTTGAGCCATCTTGGACTTTCAATAGGAAAGTAGTTGTGAGGATACTTAAGAGTTTTGGTGAGGAAAGTTGAAATAATTGCGATTCTTTTCTCGGTTAACTCTTTTGGCTGGAAGGGGACAGTTGGTCCAACGGTCTTCCTGCTTTTCTTACCCATTTTCGGAGAGTTTCTATGGAAAAGAAAACGGAGTTAAGTCAGTGAAGATGATTTTTTTGGACTTGGAGAAAAAAGGAACTTTCGACTTTCGAATGCTCAAGAGATTCAAGATTACTAGGCAGACCAGTAATTAGGGTGAGGTGTTGGAATGAATTCCAAACAATTTATGATTGGGTTTCAGTCGAAGTGAGGCATTTTATACTGCTTGTAAAACCAAGACCTTTGTTTTCCTCCATATTTTCTACCCGAAGTACCGAAAAGTGTACCTTTCTGGATTTTTCTGTTCGCGTTTGGGTAAAATTTACATAATATTTAATAGCCATTAATCTGAAAATACTGAATTAATAAATAATTGATACAATGGAACAAAAAAAAATACATTTCTTTGTTCCTTTTGATATTTCGATTTCAAACTTAAGACATTTTATGAATATAAAAATTATCAGTCATTTGAATATATTAAATTGAATTAAAAGTTGAATATTTTTTTGAGGTTTAGATTTTCAATTTCGTTGATTAGGTTTTAGTACAAAGTGCAAGGTTCATAGATAAGTACAAAGGTCTCAAATAAAATACAAATTGAGCGAATATCAGCGAAAAGTTCAAAGTTATATCTAGTACACCACACCGATGATGCTAGATGTTTTTCTACTAAATTGAAATAATGACTAAAGAGATAAATTGAATTATTTCACACTTTCTGTTTTGTGCTATGTACGACAGGCTGAAAACGTGTCAAATAAATTAAAATATTTATTTCTTGAGTTTGGACTGGACTCGCAATTTTTTCAAGTGTACTTTGTACTTTGCACTATAGTAATTGTAAGATTTTCATTATTTTTATAAATCAATTGATGAATTCAACTAATTACTTCGAAAATAGCAACATTTAAAAAGAAAAACGTACACAATTTTGTTTTAAATATGACCTATTTTTTAAACTATGATTTGTTAATGCGTTCTGCAAATTTTTACTTACTGAAAAGAAGAAAGATCAAAAGATCAAAATTATGTAGATATTTTTCTCCAAGAAAATAAAGTCAACCACGAATCTTCTTTTACTTCTCACCAACTTTTATTACAAAAATACACACACTATTTTACATTTAACACTCGAAGTGAGAAGTGGGTGGCAGCTGGTGAGCTACATGGAAACCAAATTAACGTGAACAAGGTACGTACTACAGCGCCATCTAATTTTTGGCGGGATCTCTTTTGTGATGGACTGATATTCAGGACGGTATAGCAACCAGCTGCTGCCCTCTGACACCTGAAATTCCCTGAAGACCCATCACATCTCCACTCCACATTACAAATTAATTATACCAACCCCATAAATTCATTTCAATGGTTAAAAACTATATAAAAAAAATATCACTCTATTTCATTTCATTACATCCTCCCACAACAATTCCTTCAACTAACAATATTTTTTACATTAACTCTTAACCTAACTTAAGTCAACAAACCAGCTCAAGATGAGCATTTACCTTTCAACTTCATATTCCTTATCAGTTTTTACTCAAATTCAACAACTGACTTCATTTCATATCTCTATCAATTAATCAACATACCGACGACCCATCATCTTAGCAATGACCTGCTTCTCAATTGGTTGATATCCAGAAAGCTCCGACTCCGGACGCAACTCATCCCCACTGTTCTCCTCCCCTTCAGTTCGATCCTTGGCAGAAAGCAAGGACACATTCCAAACTTTTTCATTCTAAACTCATAATAAAAAAAATATAACAAACACATGAATAATAATAATCATTCTAATTAGTTTCAACTCCTGTCACTACCAAACAACTACTTAATTATTAAAAATAAAAAGTTACATTCTCATCCTACCTGATAATCCACCTTCTCAATAAACTTGACCAACACCATCTTATTATGCACCGCCTCCAGAATCCCCCGAATCACCATTTTGTTCCACTTATCATAATAACTGTACCTCCCACAGTTATAAAACTTACTCAACGCAAGTCTCGCCCGAATCGCAAACAAAGGCTTCTCCTTACAACCTTCATGCATGTAAACAATATTGAGTGAAGGTACATCAGCGCAGTCCCCCAAATCCAAAAACAAGACCTTATACATCCGCCCCCTTCGTCCATCAAAACAATCCACAATTTTCGCCCTCTTCCACTCCCTCAAAGGTTTGTGGTAAACCACAACAATTGCCCCAGCCACTAATTCCTCGTCTCGAACATTCAAGTCCAAAAGCTTCATCTCCCCTTGAACTTGATCAAAATACCACCGCCTTTTACAAAACAAAAATTAAAATTAATTACTTCACCACTTCTTCCAATTAAAAACATAATTAAAAATTACATTACTAATTATTGCTTTAACTTACCCCATTCCCCGAATGTAGCCATCCACAGTATGAGAAAAATAATTGGAGAAGATAAGATAAATAGTGTCCGTATTGGCCATGGTGTATACCGCACAGTACCGCTCATCCCCTGGCTCAATTGTATCCGATAAGGTTGCCAAGGTGATGTTTTGGGGGTCCAGAAAGCCTGGAGGAATATGAGTCTTCGTTTCTTCGTCTTCCATCTTCATCTGCTTACCACCATTAGTATCCTCCGAATCCATTTTCTTCGCCTTTTGCATCTTAGAATCTCCAAACAACTGTCGGAACACTTCTTCAGGCTGGTTTTCAATGCTTTCCCAGATTGTTCCATCATCGCTTGTTAAATAAGAAGTCTCAGGAGGCGATGATGATGAGGATGACGAAGATGAAGATGTCGACTTATCTTCAGACACCAGATGGGTACCAATTGCTAGGGGTGTGCTGAGTATTGCACTGCCAATGACTTGACCTTGATCGTGACCTTTACCCAAGTTTTCGTCTGAATTGACGATTCCCCTGCCTCGCCCCCTTCCCCTGCCTGTGGCCATAACTGGAACTGGACGAAAACCAAAGCCTCCCACTAGGTCCATCGTTCGTTAATCTTCAAGATTTCGTTGGTCTTAAAAAAATGGCGAATGACGATGGCTTTAGTAATCGGTTTAAACTCAAGTCACTACCTTGAATTCAATTAAAATATAGACAAATAAGTTTAGCTTAATGATACTAAATACCTTGTTGTTTAAAATACAATTTTAACAGTTTTTACCAAAAGGTTTACCTGAATTTACCTAAGATAACGGTTGCGTTTAATTTTAATAAGCCAATTTACCAGTTGCCCGTGTTAACGACTATAAAAATGTTTTTTTTTTCACCCACTTTCTAAAATTTAAAAAAAAAAAACTTTGGAAAATCAAACTTCCAGCATCCAACATCCAACTTTAAACTAAAAATGACTCCTGCTCTCGTCCAACACTCTCACTAAACAACTCAAAATGCAATACAACTTTTCCATTTTGTAAAGCAAGTGATCATAGATTTACGTAATCCGTTTTTAAATTGTTTCTAGCTTTGCCCAAAATTACGTAATTTTAATTTAACATCTCATGAGTCATGAGTCACATAAAATGTCTTTGCAAGAAAAGAAAGGCATTTCACTTTTCATAAATCATTCATCATCCTCATTCATTCAATTCATTGCAATGTACCCATTCCGTTACTGACGTTCCATAAACGTTTAAAAAAAATAAAATGCATAAACTATCAGTTATCAGTCAGTAAGCAGCCAGTTAGTTGGGAGTTTGGTAACAAAGAATGATGGGAGGAAACAGCGCAAAGCTCTGTTTTTAAATTTACAGTTCATTATCAGGGCATTGTGAGACGTGTGGGAAAATCTCTTTGTCATTCTGTCTCATTGCTTTGTATGATTCCTGTTTATATTCAAACAGGAAATTGGAGGAAGGATCGAGACTCAATCGTTTTTTTTCTGAATTTATTTCTTCGGTGTTGCCGAAAAAAAAATTCTTTTATAAATACAAACGAACTATTTACGCGTAAATTGTGAATTGTCGGCTGTTAGCTGCCTTTTTAAAAACATAAATCATAACAGAAAGCAGTTTGTGAAGAAACTGATGACTGATAATTGTTGATTGGACATTTTAATTTTGTCACAATCAATTAGAGCGGTGGATTGAGAGTGGTTGATGTAAAGACGACATGGCTAGAACAGAGGGGTGCCGGAAACGACCGTTAGTGGGAACTGATGATGAAGATGAGGATGATGTTGAGGCGGGGGGCAGTGTTGCAACCGTTTCGTTATCCACAGATGATCGACCTTCAATGGAAAAGAAGATGGAAGGAATTATGAGAGAATTAAGCACTAACTTAAAGGGTTTACATGTTAGTGATGACGACAAAGGGATTAAAACTGTGAACCAGGTATGTTTTCTTTTTCTAAGTGATTTAAATAGTTTGAATCTTAATTTGAGTGGGTTTTAATTGGAGCTAAATGATGGTTTTGATATTAACATTGACAGGAAGTGAAGATGGAGGAGGAGACCGGAAGTCGGGACGCGAAAGAGAATGAACAGGTGTTCAGGGTGAAACAAGTAGATGAAAAGAGAAGTGGAGGGAATATTGCGATGGCGACGATTTCAACTGGAGCTTCATCATCTTCGACATCCAAGATGATGCTTGGTCCAAGTGACAACAAAAGTGTGGCGTCGCGCGAAGGACAAAGTGGAGGGATTCAGGAAAGCGGAAGCGGTGCTGGTGAGCCAAGTTCCAGGTTCGGAATAATTTCAAGGAAGCCACCAGAAGTGGGGGACGTCATTTACGCCATGTTCAAAAACTTGGAGAATCCCTGGCTCCAAGCCGAGGTTTTAGAAATTGTTTGGAATCAGCATACTAATCAGGTAGTTTAAAATAAATTTTACTCGTAGACCTATTTTAAATGCTGGTAGATCTAAATATTTTGTTTTTACACTGCAGAAGGAGTACGTGATCCGATTTGAGCCCACCATTAAGAAAAGAGGAGAACCCACTGGGGGAGTGGAGATTCCCCAAGTAACTTGCCGAAAATTAATGCAAGTTTGTTTAAAGATGATAGCTTCACCGACCCCTTTTCCTGGCGAACTTCCAATTGGAGCCCGAGTAATTTCTAAGCTATTTATTAAAGAAGGGCAGCCAGAACAAGCCAAGTTTTATGCAGGGATTGTTGCGGACCATTTAAAAGATAAGAAAAAACCCCAACACTACCTTATCTTTTTCGACATGGGAGCTGCCCAGTATGTGCACGCAGACCACGTGCATTTCATATTGCAAAATGATAGGCTTGTCTGGAATGATGTGTACCCAGACAGGTATGACTTTATAAAAGAGTACATCAGCAAGTCACACTGGCCTATGGTCACACTTCGCATTGGTCAAATAGTGGCAACCGAGTTGAATGGAATATGGCTTCCGGCAAGAATCCGAATATTGGATAATGCCTTGGCTTATGCCCAGTTTGAACATGATGGGGAATGCGTGTGGATCTATAGGGGCTCGGGAAGATTCCGACCGTTACCCAGGCATCTTGTGGATGAAGAAAAGGAGAAAATTAACAATAGCACCTTGAAGCAAGAGGGAAAATCATCGTCACCGTCGGCGAAAAAGATGAAGAAGGCAATGGCTTGTTCGAGTTTCAGTGCTGAGGACATTTATAAACAGTTGCTCTTCTTTAGCGGCGCGAAGGAGTTAAAGGTTGAAAATGATTTCAGCATTGAATTGGATGACCCTACGTTGTGTACTGAGTATCAGGGGCATTTGCGAGATGTTGAAAAATGGAAGAATGCCTCCAGTTCATCTAAACGGAAGCAATTTGTGGAGCATAAATGTGACAAGTCTTGTGTGTTGCCTTTTGAGAAAAGAAATGAATTCCGGAAGTGTAGCCCTTTAATGATTCCATTGTGTTTTGGATGGGAGCGCCATCAAATTACTGAGCCGATGAAACACGAGATTTATTATAGAGCGCCTTGTGGTCTTAGATTGAATGAGATGAAAAGTTTGAAAAACTATTTGAAGGTGACGGAAAGTGATTTGCCTATTGACTTTTTCTGCTTTGATTATGATGTGGATTGCGAGAAAAAGTTTAAGCCTGCGAGGGCCCTTCTAGAATTAGAAGATATTTCTGGGGGTAAGGAAGAAGTTTCAATAGAGTTGGTGAATTCTTTTGATTGGGAGAAGCCACCGGAATTTGAATATCTGACGGAAAGCGAGTTGAGTCCGGGTGTGGAGATCAGTATGGATAAAGGCTTTTTGGTGTGCTGTGATTGTGAAGATGGCGACTGTAGTGATCAAGATAAGTGTGCATGCTGGCAGATGACTAAGCAGGGACTGGACTTCCAAGAAAAAGATGAGAACTATCCGACGCAGGGATATGAGATGAGGAAGCTGCGTGACAAGCTTGTTGGTGCAATTCATGAGTGCAATGAGTGGTAAGTATGGACATTGATTTTGAGAAATATTTTTTTGGGGGAAAATTTTTTTGGGAAATCTTTTAAGTGAGGAAGTTTGTGATTTTTTATAGGTGCACTTGTAAGATGTCTTGTACCAATAGAGTTGTCCAAAATGGATGTTTGTGGCCCCTTCAAGTGTTCAAGACGAGGGGTAAGGGCTGGGGAGTTCGCGCCTTATTCGATATCCCGTTGGGCACCTTTGTTGGTTATTATGTGGGGGAGATTTTTGAGAGCGACGATGCTGAGCAGATTGGGAAGACAAGGGGAGATGAGTATTTTCTCCAGATGGATTACATCGAGACGAGTGTGGAAGTAAAACCAGGTTATGAGAAGGATGTGACTGATATTGAGGAGGTGGGTGAGGAGGATGAGGATGAAGATGCGGATTATGAAGACGACAGTGAGGATGAGAAGAGTAGGGAGAGAAGGCGAAGTGATGAAAAGGAAAGGAAGAGGTTAAGGGAGAGGAAGAAGTTGTTTGGCAAGAAGGAGGATATCTACGTGATCGATTCGAAGATGAAGGGTGGCGTTACCCGGTTTATGAATGTAAGTTAATTTATAGTTGATTTAAAAATAATAATTTTTGTGATAAGTTCTAATTTAGTGGGGGAAAATTGATAAATGTGTTTGTTTTCCAGCATTCTTGCAACCCAAATTTGTACACGCAGAATGTATTTGTGGAGACTCAGGACCTAAGGTTCCCTAAGGTCGCCATGTTTACAAGTAAACTTATTAAGGCCGGAAGTGAATTAACATGGGATTACCATTACGATGTTGGCTCGGTTGCTGAGACTAAGGTGGATTGCCAGTGTATGGCTTACAATTGTAAGGGAAGGCTGCTTTAAATGGCTGCTTTAAAAATGAAAGGTGAATGTTTTCAAGCTTATGAAATTAATACCGTAAATTAATTGGAACTGTGAAATATTAGCTTTTGTCAAATGTACTAGAGTAGCAGTTGTACAGAAAAATCATTTTTGTGTGAGAACAAATTGAATGTTCAAATTTTTATGAATATACAGATTTTATGCTTTACTCTTTTAATGAACTGAAAAGCAAGTGATGAAATTATAGAATAGGAATTTATAAAAATTATTTTGTATTTTTTTATTTTTTTTTTTGTGTATTTTCCAACTAATTAACTTAAATAAATACAAAATAAACTAATAATTGGAGTAAGTAGCACCATAATCCATCATCATTTTTATAATAATATCAAAACATAAAAATATTTAGCACCATTTGAATGTTTTTAAGGTAAAAATATAGCAAATAAAATTGTTATTCAATCTTGAATAATATTTTTATGTCTCTTATTTAGCCCTTTACTCCTTCAGTACTCGCTTGTCTCGTCTGCTTGGCAGCATACTTGCCATAAGTATCGAGCGCCTGGTACACTACATTCGTAAGGTTGTCCAAATCCAATGCCCTTGCCCCACTAACAGCATCCTTAGACTTTTGGAGAATTCCTCCGAAAATGTCGCTACCCATGAAAAAGCGGGAGACTCCTACGCAAAAGCCAAAGGAAGCCAAGACTGCAACCAAAGCCCAAACGACTGGTCCAATGTAAGCGGAGAAGAGGTAGTCCATGCCAGCGCTGACGCCAAAGTAGGGATAAGACCAACCACTTCCTTCACGGTTGCTGTTGTACACGTCACGGTTGCCATAGTTGGTACCTAATTATTACAAGAAAAAAATAGTAAAATAATTAGTACAGTTTACAATTTTGAAAAATATTAAGGAATAGATAGGATTATTTTTTTCTATTATATTCTTACCAGAGTAGGGTTGATGATGGTAAGTAGATGAAGGCTGAAGTCCAGTGGATTGATAAGGATAATGATTGGTCACGGCTGGCTCGTTGGTATCAATTGGCACCTCGATGACCTGTCCACTAGGCTGGTTTTGTTGGGGACGTTGACTGTTCAAAACAACTGGGACTCCTCCAGCTTGCTGTTGACTTCCTCCAATTACAGGGGACTGTTGTTGGTTTGGGGTTGATGGGAAGCTCAACACGTTGGCTACCAACACTGAGAAAATGATAAACTTTACGGAACCTTCCATTTTGTCGACTATTTTTTGTTTGAAAAATTAAGTGTTTTCTTGAAATAAAAATTTGAGAGAGCTAAGAAGTTGATGTGCTTCTCTGGAAAAGTTTGAGTTGTTAATGAGTTGACTTAATGGGAGAACATCCGCTTTTTAAATAGTGGACCGAGGAAAGGGATTTTTTTTTCTTGAGGTAAATGACAGTCCCTTCTTTTTAAGTTTATTGACCGCATCAAGGTACCTTAAAATTGCACCTGTGCTAATTGTACCAATTTACCAAAAAAAATCCCACCTTTTTTGTGAGTGGAACTTTCACCTTTTTTAATACCTATTCACAATTAACACACCTGGACACGGGCATGAGCATGAGTATAATTTTTAGTGTCGTCGTCTGGTTTGGTTCAATAAACCCATATCCATTCTATGCACTTTGCTAAGCCGTACCCATAATAAAAGAGTAAAGTAATGGGCCTCAAAAGGGTCTGGTCCACAGTCCATTTCAATTCCAATCAGGCCTTTGAACTTTTTTGAACAAAGCCGATATTTTTGGAAGAAAATAAAAAGGATTTTTTTGTGAATATGATATGCTTAATGCACTGCACAGGTATATATGTTTTAAATGCAACGTAAATTCCCTAATAAAACTACCTGTTAAAGTGAAGGGGGAAAAGTGTTAACGGTGGAAATTATGGTTAAAAATAATGGATTATAGGGCATCAACCTTCCGGAGGACGACATGTACATGCTGTCATGTATTTCCTTTCGAAAGAAAAAAAAGGGACCGTTAACGGGTTAATATTCTTTCAAGTTTTAAATGTACACACATTTGTATATAGCATGTATGGTGCATGACAAAAAAAGCAATTAGCTAAACAAACAAATGCAGAAAAAAATATTTTGTTTTTGTTTTAAAATTAAATCGAAAACGGTTTCTCTCAATTTATTTACATTGAATAAAATAAATAATAATAAATATTCACTTTTTAATTAACTAATTATGGGAAAAGTAAGCACCTTTAAATATTAATAAATTGTGTTAAATAAATAATATTCATATTTTAGAGTAAATATGGTATAAAATAAGTTATTGGTCTGTAAATAAAATAAATAATTTGAAATAAATAAGCATGAATTAAACTACAATTAAACTGTGTAATATAAATTAAAAGAGAGTATCAATAGCATCCAAAATGAAAATCATTTCCCGGAAATGTAACAAGTTATAAATGTCTTGATCATCATCCCTGTTGTTGTCATAAGGCTCCTGAAGAGATCTCTTTTTCCTGTAATCCCAATTAATTTTGCCAACCTTCTTTCGAAAGATGGCTGGAGCTTCCTTGCCATGAATTTTAATGAATTTTATATAAGGTCTCAAAATAAGTAGAAATGCAAGTGACATAATGACAAAACATCGGAATGAGAAGGAATAGAAACGAAGCATGGGAACTATGGAGGCTCCACTGAATTGCGCCAGACCTGGATGGTCATCTCCCGGCTGATGAGGATTTGGGATGGAGATCAGGGGATGACCTTCGATAAAGCCTACGACCATTTTTCTAAAGAATCTTTAAGAAAATTTTAAATAGAATTAGTTACTAGCAAAAATATTTAATGTAAATAATTTAATTGATGAATGTATTTGAGTACCTTCAAATATTTCTAAAAAATTGTTAATTTCGTGTTGAATTTGCTCATTGAAAAATGTAGGCTTGTTTTCGTCAAGACTCCTTTGATTATGGTAAACAGGGAGGAACATGGAGGGTAATTGGAGGAAAGTTATGAGTACATTTCCAGCAATCAAAATTGATATCAATCCCACCATAAAGTAAAGTTCTCGAATGGCAATGTAACTTCCAATGTATGAACTTTTCACCCATAAAAACAAAACAGAAGTAATTAAATCAATATCGCATTACCCCCCAAAAAAATAATTTCCTTTCTAATAAATTAACTTCTTGTATTAAAAAATCTTACTAAATTCCTGTAAACTTTGCAACGGATGCAAGCTGATGGATCTCAGGGGCTTGACCAACCCCGCAGGTGAATATAAATCCAAAAAAGGTAAAAAGAAATACGTAACGCTTCATCTCATCGCTTTTTTCAAAATAACTTATTCTTCTACTTTCCTATTTAAATTATTAACCTAAATTAGCACAACAAATTAAAATACTAATTACCACCAAACACAATCACTTAACACACACTAAATTACTAATTACATCAAATTTAATTGTTTTCACTGAACCACTTTAAAAATTACTTTAAAAAATTTATCCCTTCATCCCATTTTGGAAAGTTTCAATAGCATCCAAAATGGTACTCATGTTATCCACCATCTTACTCAACTCATCTTCCGCTTTCCTTTCAAAAATCCCGATAAGCCTGTTACTATGACTACTCTTATCATACTTATCACCCAAACTCCTTCTTCTTCTTCTTCTCCTTTTATTCGGAGCAAAAATCCCGTAAAAAATTGGCGAAGTAATACTCGTAAAAAACAAGTCAATAAACAGCAGAACAACGATAATATAGGTTAAAAAGCCCATTCCGTAAAAAATCGCCTCCAATCCAAACTTGTTGTCAATGCCTGTGCTAAACAAATTATAATCTTGTTACTGTAATTAAAATAATTTCTCCATAATTTCATATACCCAATAATTAAACTGTGTACAAATTTAACTGACCTGATTCCCTCAAACACTAAATGCGTATCTCCGGGATCATACCGATCCATTTTTAAATTTTATATTTCCTTCGAAAAAAATAATTAAAAATCAAACTTCAGAAACTTTCAAAATAAATTTTGTGGTCACTTGGTCACTTAACAACGAACAACAATGGGCAATGTGATCTCTACTGGACTACATTTATAAAAGACCTTGAAACTTGAAATGAAATGGATTTATATATAATCATCTAACTCATCTCTTTGCATCCAAGAAACAGATGCGAAAATACCGTTACATAAGTTTAAAAGGGAAAGAACCCGTTTTTCTTGTGTGCCTAATTTTATTGGATTGGATGGAAAATATATCTAGGCCAAAAATGGGCAGGTGTAATGGAAAAAAGGGTTAAAGGGATCATAATAATATGCATGATGACTTTAAAATCTTTAATAAATATGTGAGGCCTTTAATAATTTTTTGATGTAATTATTTTTTTCTTCCAACAATACAAACAACTTTATTTATATCATCATTACCATCATCATCGCATAAATATAAAAAATAAAAGGGTTTAAAAATATTTTTTTTAGAATATAACTTTTTTAACGAGACGAAACAAACAAAAAATCTTAAAAACTAGTAGTAACCTTTTTTATGTATAATTTTTTTTAGTTAATTGTAATTATAATTATTCAATTTTCTTTTGCGAAAGCTCGTTGTACTTGTCAAGAGCGTCGAACACGGCGGTGGTGATGTCAGCCAAGGTGTCAAAGTCCACATTGATGTTAGATGGCATGAAGCTCCTTGCAGCCTCCTTCACGATAGCGTAGTCACCGAATCCACACAACCAAGCCAAAAGACCCAGGATCACGACAGCAATAACGATAAAGACAATGACTCCAGTGACCACTACAACAACTCCTTCAGCTCCCCATGGCATGAGACCGTACCAACTGTTTGGAACCTTTTTTGAGAGAGAGAGAGAAAAAAAAGGGTTAAAAAAGCTGAACACTCTTTTATTCTGTCTCAGGAACTTTGTACTCTCAAGTTAATTATTTTTTTACCAAGTATCCTTCAAATCCAGTTTGAATAGAGAATCCAGGATCAGGGAATCCTTGCATTCCGTATGGCGGGGGGTAAGCTCCAGGTGCTCCAGGCATAGGCATTCCAGGTGCTTGTGGGGCTCCAGGGGCACCACCGTAAGGTGCCATGGCAGTGTCATAAGGAGATCCATAGCCACCACCGTACATTGGAGCACCAGACATTTCCCGTTTTTCTACTGTAGCTCCAGCTACCAATCCAAGACACAAGGCAAGGGCGATCAAATGTCTGCGAACCATTTTGATTTGATTTTATTTTGTAGAACCACTGTGTAAACACTGAACAAAAAACTTGATAGAAATCGAAAGGAGTTGATTTCTTTTTGTAGAAATAACTGTAGAACTATTTAATTTTGTAGTGGAAAAGTGGGAAGATGAAAGAAGAAGAAGGGGTAAAAATGGAAATGAATCCGAAATTTTGTATTTATTTTTGGACAAGATGTATCAAGCTTCAATTTTTCAGATTGAATGAGTACTGATGAGAGGCCTGATCTCAGTTTATATACCACTTCTACAAAAGTTTTGTTTGGTAAGTGGAAGTGGAGTGAAATGGCTAGAGAATAAGAAAGAGAGATTTACAATTTTTTCTAAAAATAATTAGCAGGATGGATGGATGGAATGGATTGGAATGGATGATGAAAAATGAAAGCGAATTTTAAAGCTGGATAATAAGCCATCACACAAAAATAAAAATACATTGTAAGGTTATCTCGTAACAGGTAGTCCGGTCATTATCCATATTTCCTGTCTGTTTTACAATCATGCCATAATTTAGGTTATGTGGCAAGGTGCAGCGTAACAATCTTGAAAAGCGCAGTAGGTTAGTAGGCACATTTAATGATGATGTTGATAATGATGATAAAGAGGTAACTTTTGTTGAATTAAAGGACCTTCGGAAAATCAGGGCATAAAAGCAGGAGAGAGTTCAATTTACACAATTTAGACAATATCATTAGGATATCATATCATGTCAGATCAGATCACCTTTTTGGTCCAAAATAGTAACGGGCCACACGGGCTATTCTGCATTTTCTAAATTTACACATTGAAAAACTACAGACTATATGCAATGTAATATGACTTGACTTTGTTGAAGTGAGTGGGCCCTTTGCCGAGGTTTTTTTTCTTTGAGGAATGTAGGGCACAAAGGAATTTATTATTTTTGGTGAAAGAGCTGAAAGATGAACAAGAGGAAAAAGTGATTCATTTTGAGTGAGAGATGACCTATATTACAATATTTTACCTGAGACTTGAGCATAATGATTGGTGATGTATTTACAGCACCATAGCACCAGCACCTTGCTCATTGTTTACTTTTATAATGAAGATGATGAAAAGGGTTTGACCTTAATTCTACACAAGAAAGTAAGGTGGAAATATGCATACCTCCGACGAAATTAACTGGCCTACATTCTTCCAGGAGCAGACCAGACCGGTCCAGTTCAGTAGAAGACGTAAAAATAGCGTTCATTGCATGTCTTATGCAATTGTGTAAGTTGTAAGTGTACTTGACTGACAAAAGGTGACGGGATGACGCGAAAAATAAAACCTGTTTTTCAAACAAAGCTATTAAACGAAAAGCTTTCGTTTTCATTCAAATTCAAAGCAAGAGCCGCATGCATGCATTGAAGACAGGTACTATGATACACATACCGGCTTACTTTCACTTTAGCAAAAACTGTTAAAATTCCAAGAATAAATTGGGATTCTAATGATGATGATGATCATGTTATGCATCATCTTTTCCATTCATTTTTGAAATAAAGATGAAAATATTTGAGGTGTCTTCCAAAAGGATAATGGTTTATTCTTAAAGGTTTGACTTAAAGTGTGAAATTGACTTGATATTTGGATGATCTCTATCCTGCATGGTGACGAGTGACCACTGGTCAGTTGTTGACCATGACTACATGGCTAAATAGAAAAAATATGTATTCTTGTCTCGTGGAAATTAACAGGTAGATAAGATAGACAGATAAATAAACATCTAGTAATTAGTCAGTATTCAGGTTAGATTAGGTCAAGAGGAAATAACTTTGAATTATTTATATTTTTCTCCAAAAATTAACTTTAATTATAATTATAATTTTAATTGAAATGTGTGTAATATTTAAAATTATATGATAAATACTTCTACTCTCTTTCTATTTTAATTTCTTTCTTGTTGCATCACATAAATCGCTTGGAGCTCACTCGCTCGCTACCTCATCCAGAGAATTGGTGACGTGACATTTACATAAAAATAAACAGTTTTAAACCGGTTGACTGACTGAAAGACCCACAAAAGCAAAAGGCTCGCTCTGTCATCCTATTTTTCCTTAACCAATTGAACTACAAACCTTTAAACCCTTCAAAAAAAAATCTTTTACATCTTTCATCTTTCTCCATCATCACTTCTTATTATTATGCCTGTATAAATATCTGTGTGCCTTGAAGTCCCCTCTTCATTACAAGCTAAACAAGAAGGTGAAGGCCATAACCTCCTTCAACTCTCTCTCTCCATTTTTACTTCCTTTTCCAATTTAACCAATTATATCACAATTAAATATTTCAAAAATGACTTATTTTAGCCCCCAATCAAAATTAGTGCTAGTTACCACACTTATTTTCATACTAAACTCCTCCCTTTTCCACCTCGCCCACTGCGCCGAAGCTGAAGGCAAAGCGATCTACTCATCATCTCCCACACACAATCCAATTTCCACATATTTCAAGGAACAGAAAAATAAACTGCGTCCTTATTTCGCCACACGACCTGGTGGTGGTGGGGGTGGTCTTGACCTCTCCGACCTTTATCCGGAGGAGCTTACCGTTCACGACGATACCCAGTCATCTCACTCAAACTATTACGATGGTGGCGGTGGAGGTTCCAGCAAATCTCCCTACTTTCCTGATAACCCTCCATCTTCTTACCCTAACCCAAATCAAGAAGACCATCACAACAACTACCTGAATCTGAACCCATCCTACTTGAGTGACCCATCCCCATTGTCATCCTCAGCTTCTCAAGATGCTCACGCAGAGTCTTCAAATGCCATGTACTCTGTAGTGGACCCCCATGGTTATCCCAGTGGGTCCTCCCCATATTCCTCTGGGAATCCTGGAGGTTACTTTACTGGAGGAGATCCCCTCCAAGGAGCGCCATACATTAACCCAGGATCCTTTCACGGTCCAGGATTACCAGGGCCATCATCATCAGGTCCAGGGGGTTCCGGTGGTTACTACGGAGGCGGCGGTGGTGGTCACCATGACAACTCCATCTACTCCCAGCCCCATTCCCCCCAAGGCTTCTACGGAAACTCTGGTGGACCTAGTTCTCCTCCTTCATCCTCCTCATCCCCTCATCACCATCATCAAGGATCCCAATCTCCAATAAGTAACTCAGATAAATCTAATGATAACCTTGGCGCATCAAGCAATCACGTGGACTCTGATATCTATCCTTATCCACCAGGGGGCAGCGGCGGCGGTGGTGGTGGTGGCGGGGGTGGTGCTGGGTCAAATGGAGAATACCAAACAGGAATGATTATGGATGATGACCTTGTAGACATGAATGACCAACATCCTCAGATATCCCCTCCAGACTATTCCCCATACGACTACATGGCACCCGACGATGAACTTTTTGCGGCACCTGAAGATGACGCAGGTTCTCCTGGGGATGCAGGAGGAGGTGGGGGTGGAGCAGGTTCCTCAGATACACCGGCCCAAACAACTAACGATACTCCAGCTCAACCTCCCCCAGAAAATCCACTAAACTTTTTAAATCTTGTGGGTACTGATTTCCAACCTGGTCGTCTTGTAAATATATTTTTTGGATTGTTTATCATGCTGTTTATGATCATCTTTCATGGGTATGCCTTGTGGATTTTGGGGATAGCTTATCTACCGGGTACAAGAAGCTTTGGGGGTAGTAGTCAGTGGGAAATGAATTGGGATAAAGTGAATGAAGCTTGTGAGCTCGTGTTGGACTCTTTGGAGTACTGGGAAAATAAGTTGGAGGAGAAGTAGAAAAAGAAGAAGAAAATCTATTTAAATATTTATTTTAACTTATTTAATTTATTCATTTTGTAAATAAACACATATTCAAATTAATATTTTTTCCATAAAAACCATCTCATCTTTTTTCATTTGCATTTTTTCACACCTCACGAGAGAGTGACACTGACATACCTTCACATGTCACACACTTTTTTAAGCTGTGTGAGGTCCATTGCACCTGAAAAAAAATCATTTTTCACAGCATCAACTCAACTTTGTTATATTTTCTATTGACAGAATAGCCTAAAAATACTACACAAGATTATTAAAGACAAATGTGTGGCCGGTACTGGTGACTGGTCACTTGACTTGGCTTTTTTGGCTTGGCATCTTTGGCATTTCATATTTTCTTTTTGTTCTTTACACCAAGTCAATACACTACACTAAAATATTTTTACAAGGTAGCCATCATAACAGTATTAAAGTTAATTAAAAACATACTATTCATCGGTTTTAATTACAATCCAAGTCAATTAAGAAATATACAATGAAGGGTTTAGTAACTTTAGGCGTTTTTGCACTCTTCTACCTTCTAATTATAATTCTTTTCAATGGTAAACTGAAACAATAATTGCTAATTAAATTACTAGTTAATCTGCAATGACCATAATTATCAATTAACTAGTTTTACTTATTATATTTTATATTTAATTTGGTTTATAGTGGTAGCTGTTTCCGGTGAACCAAGAATAGTTTCCTCCGAAAAAGTTAGCCAGGCTGGTGACGAGGATCATCATGACCGCCGTAGACAAGCCCCTTCCCCCCAAGACCCCCTCTCATCCTCCTCCTCAACCCCCAATGCCAAAGCTCCCCTTTTGGATCCCAGTCCCCTTGCCGACTTTTTCCAAATCTCGGATCCCCAAGTAAGGGCTGCAATGAACGCTGTGTATGGCGCTTACAAAGGAAATGATCAGTGCAACAGGAAGGCTTTTTGCATCATGGGAAATTACATGAAGGACATGCCTGCAAGGGACCTCGTCTTCTAGTAAGAAAACAACCCATGTTACATTTAAATTACACAACCTAATTATTTCCACATTTAAGTATGTAATTATCATTCATTTTTATAGCATGATGGGCCAATACATTCCACCTCAGTACAGCCTCTACTACGAAATCTTCAAAATCGCTGTCCTCTACGGTCAAAACTGTGAAGTTTACGTTTGTATTCCCGATGCGCCAACTCCAGACGCCGCCAGTGCAGCAGCAGCACCTGTACCTCCATCCCCTTCAAATCCCAATCCCACCCCTAAAACCACCACAAAACCATCCCCATCCCCACAAAAGCAGCAACAAAACACGTTTCCTGATTCCCCCTCCCTTTCAAATGCCTTTCCAAGGAATACAGTTAAATAAACCCAATCAACCAAAGTCAACTCACACCAAAAAAATAATAACTAATCCACCAAGTCAATTCATTCAAATATAAAATATAGTCTCCGTAGTTTAATTACAATTTAAAATATACTCATTACAGTCAATAAATTATTTTCATCATTATAAAAATAAAATGTGAAATCTTATCCAAAAAAATATAAGAGTTTTCCTTTTTTCAACCATTCTCATCTTCATTTTATTATTCATTTTCATCTCATCTCGAAAATTAGTTCAAATAAATTCTTAAAATAGCCCATTTTCCCCCACACTCTCATTTAACATTTATATCATCATCTTGTTTCAATGAAGATGGGTTTTTCAAAAGAAAAAAAATACCTTGTCATGTTTCTCAAAATTCCTCAAAAAGGGTACACCTCACCTACACCTCACCTCACCTTTAACTAATTAAGGGTATTTCTTCTGCTCTCTCTCTCTCTCTCTCTCCATCTCATTTACAAGCATGTATCATCTCATAACATGTAAAATAAGTACCCTCTTTTTCTTTGAAGGGCCTGAAACCCTTTCTCTCCCAATTGACACCATTCTCAAACAATTTAAAGCCACAGAAAGTACCCCCGCAGATTGACAGTCTACAAGTACAAGTCTCCCCATTCAGTCGACAGATCAAGTCGTCCAGAACAAAATAAATTCTCAAGTGCTTTTCAACTTTTGTATAATTTTATTATTTTCTTAAGTGAATTTCTGTAATAATTAATCCCTTAGAGTTCACAAGTTTTATTTTCTTCGGGAAAATATGAGGGTCCTTTTTTTGAACGGGCAGTGCCTCCTTTTTGGAGTACTCGCTATAATGTTAACTGTGAACATTTTAAGTACTTCTGCCGTCCCTGCAAAGGACCACCACAAGAAAAAGCTGTTGGAAAAGTTGCGTAATTCCCTCAACCAAACGGAATTGGAGGAGGCCGGGGATGTAGTTTTGGAGGGGGCGGCAGCCCTTGAAAATGGTGAAGCCCAGGTTGAAGCTAAAACTGTGGACAGCGATGAAAAAGAGAAGGAGGCGGTGGGATCATCATCATCATCCTCCTCTGCTTCTGCTAGTGACTCCGATGATGATGAGGAGGAAGGAGGTTCCTCGTCCTCCTCAGATAAGAAGGGTTCCTCATCTTCTGAAGATAAGAAGGCTGATGATAAGGAAAAGGAGAGCAGCACTGATTTACAGAAGCAGGATGGACCAGCGTCGTATCTTCGTAAGAATTTAGGTTTTAACACCACACACAATAAAAATTATAAATTAATTACGTTTAATTTTTAATTAATTCAATTTTTTTTAAACTGTGGTGGATATTTTTTTCTATTTGTTTTGAAAAGTTAAAATGAGGAGCGTCCTTAAGAGGCTTTTTGACATGTTTGGATTCCGTCAAAGCAAGAAGAAGGAAGGTCGCCAGAACAGGATGCTGAGCAGTGATGACTCCTACAGTTACAATGGCTTGGAATACGAGTACTTCAGCAAGGATGACATTAGAACTACCGTCGGAGCAGTTTTGGGGGAGAAGGAATGCATTCAAAAGATTGTCTGTGGGGCGGGATCTTACCTGAGGGACCTTAACGGCAAGCATGTCATTTTGACGTAAGATACATTTAAAAAATATATACATAACAACCTCAATGCCCCTTAATTAAGTACTTAATTAATATTTAATTTCATTATTTACTTAATGTACAGCATTTTGGAGAATGTCACCCCATCTGGCTGGGTGGACACCATGGAAACCCTCAAGAAATCCGCTGTTACCGATGGCGACTGCGTTTACAAGTGTCTCGAGACCAATGCCGCACCAGTCTCATCTTCCGATGATGACCTTCTCTAAACACACTTATCTTCCATAAAAAAACTGAATCTTATCTCAACAAAAAATATTAATATTTATACTTAAAACACATTAACAAAAAAAAAAATACTTTATTTTTTCTACTTATTGTTCCCATTTAAAAAACACAAATTATTTTTGTAATTAAAAAAGCGCAAATGTTAGTTTGACGCTCCCAAAAATATATCAAATGTTTATATTTTCTCTAATTATTAATCCTCATTAAGCGAAATCACCCAAAAGAAATAATTATCATAGTCATATCCATAATAAACAAAGTTAATTGCAACTTAATTATATGGGGCATTTCAGAAGAAAGAGAAAGTAAGGTGATCTGATCTGATCTCTCTGCATTTAAAAATAGAACAGGTGAAAT